>CAJPEX010004430.1:0-21808 GCA_905338405.1 Notodromas monacha | reverse complement strand
CCATTCCCAGAAAACTTTTATCGCAATTATTCCCAGCTTCCATCATCAGAAAGCTCTTTAAAAGAGCTGATCCAACAAAGGGAAAATTTTCATCAAGCCTTAAAAGATGGGAATCAACATTTTGTCGCAAATTTTGTCAAAAATAACCCTGGATTGAAACGAGCATATGGCCCAGGAAACTGCTCTGCCCTGGCCCAGGCTTTTGAGGCCCTGGCCGATGTACAACAACATCGTCATTTCGAAATTTATGCATTTTTGCAATCAAAAGGTTACGCCTTTGGCACAAAGGAAGAGCATTATTCTGAGGACTCATTGAATGACCAGCAGAAGAATGAATTGAAGGAGGCAAAAAAGAATTACTTCAGTAAACCCGATGACTCCCACATCATACACCTTGTTTCGAAATCTAAACAAGGTGGGAAAGGACAAGATTCTTTCACGGAAAAGGAGCAAATAATCAAACTGTTCGAAATGCTGGACGAAATCCCAGAAATATCTGCCATTTTGAAAGTTGTGGAGCATTCGGAGAAACTGGAAATCATTTTTGATTTCAATGAGAAATCAATCGTGGATATAAACCCAACAACCGCTTCTTCAACTGCTGGGGCTTGTGATTATCGAGTTGGTAGAATTTACATCGGTGCTAAAACTGCTAAACCAGATGAACTCTTCCTTAATGACCCTTGTAACCGTGTGCTTGACTCAGTAAACCGCTACGTTTAAGAGAAACTGTTGTTGACGTTAGGTATGCTTTTTGACCTGTTCCTTTGACTTCGGTAAAAGGTTCTTTAGCTAATTGACTGCAGGAATCGCCAAGAAGAATTAGACTCGATCATTGCTCGAGTTTTCACTAATTATCCTAATGAGGTTTTTTGGCCATCGGAATTAATTGTTCGAGTCCCGCATATTTTAGCCAAATATGGCTGCAATGAAGAAACTCAAAAGTTGCTGCAGCAAACTGAAAATCTCCATCAATTTTACACCAAACTGCAAATTGAACATATTGAAGCATTCATCAAAAACCCTGAGCCATATAAAAACCGCCATCGTGTGAAACATTTAAATGAGCAACTGGGCCAACTGAAAGAAATCGAGCAGTTTTCTTTGGAAATTGATAAAAGACACCTATTCAATGATAAAATACTGACAGCTTTTGAAAACGTTCACCTGCTGATAATTACCACTTCATCAGCAAAACTAGTTCTCTTGAAATTTTACCAAAGTTTGGTGAAGACAAAGAAACTGAAGTTGCATGAAATCAGCAGCCAGTATCTTTTTATTTCAGTGACCCAATTCAAAAACAACCAAGTGACCCAAGAAATTTGCAAACTTTTCCAACCAACCCAGAAACTCACATTGGTTGTCAACTGCTGCTCTTCAGATTATGAGCAAAGCAAAAATGAATTTTTGTCAACTATAGAAAAATGGAAAATTGAAAAAGAACTCATTTTCTTGATGGTTACAGATGAACACTCCCATGAGGCATTATTAAAAAGCAATGTAAAGTTTGATGCAAAAACCATCACTGAAAATGTCACCTTTGCCCATTTGACAACAGCATCAGGAGAGAAACTTTTGGAAAGTCAAGTGAATTTTCAAGGACAACAAGTTGCCCTGAACAAACTCCTTGCTGTCAATTCACCAACTGCCCAAAACTTACCCATGGAACCCCTTGTTGTCATGGGGGCAGAAAAACTCAGGGTGGGAAAAGAACCCTCCGTACCCAACACTTTCAACAATTCTTGCATTGATCTCAACAAGTCCATCAAGCAGGAATATTTGCGAGAAGCTCTGCTCAATGATCCAAACACACTGTTTGTTTTCAGTGGCTCAACCCAACCCATCAATCAATCAGATTTATTGGATCAATTGAATATGGACCCAAACATTGCTGATCAAAAGCTCTGTATGTTATCTGAAGATAACTCAATTGCATTTGCAAAATTTTGTCATCAACATTCCTCACATGCAATCCATTGGATTGAAAAGGAACAAAACTCAACCTGGAAATGGAAAAAGTTTTATTACCCCAATTTCTACATCAAGCGGTCTTTCAAACGCTACACTCGAGTGGCAATTAAATCTGAAATCAAGTCCCTGATGCTGACTAAACCCACTCAAGATTACTGGGTAATTAGCCATTTTCCTGCATCTGAGCACAAATTTAAACAACTGAAAGAAGACAATGGAGAGACTCAAAGAGAGAAATGGTTGAAATTGTTGTCAGAAATACTCAAGGTCACCCCAGCAGAAGACAGAAAGCAACTGCAAGAACTTGTCCAACAAGAACATATTTTCTTGATGGACCAAGAAAAGCCAGCTGAGGACAAATTCCATGAATTGGCAAAAACTCACTCTGAGAGAAACATCCATTGGCTTCAGCTGACTCACAAAAATGATGTTCCATTACAGTGGCGTGCCTCTTCTAAAACACTAGAACCGTTGCTTCCTTATTTTGACAACAGTAAACGGGAATTTTTGCGTGAAAATGAGGAAACTTTAGCAGAACTACCTCAAAGGGTCAAAATCATTTCTGGTGAACCTGGGATGGGTAAATCAACTGCTCTGGATCACTTGGCCATACAACAAGCTCAACAGGGAAGATGGGTTTGTCTACTCAAGTTGAAAGAGTGCCTGGATGCACTGAAATGCCGGAAATTTGACATCAAAAATACTGATCTTTATGCAGTGATACAGTTTCTCTTGGAAATGAAAACCATACATCCAGAAAATGCATCCCCAGTGGAGAAAGAATTGAGCAGGGAACTCTTTATCCATGCTTTGGGTGCAGAAGAATCCAACCAAGTTCCACTTGTTTTGCTGGATGGATTTGATGAAGTGGGCAAGGAAATTCAGGATAAAACATTACAGTTGCTGCATTTCCTCAAAGACCAGAGCAAGGCTGAAGTGTGGATCAGCAGCAGAAAAACCCACATCGACAAGTTGGAAAATGAATTGGCTCAATTGGCCACTGAATTTATCCCACTTTTGCCTCCAGAGCAACAACAGCTTTTGAGACAGTTCTGGAAAAATAGTTTACAATTAAACTATTCCCAAGAAGAATTGAACAAGTTCAGTTATAGGATTTTTTCTGAAGAATTGCTCAAGAAGGCGGAACAATCTTTAGGCCCAACCATTGGGCAATTTATAGGCATTCCTTTGCAGCTGCGGATTTTGGCTGAAGTTTATTTGCCTGATTTTGAAAAGAATCGTCAGGTTTTAGATTCTGATCAATTGAAGGCACTGTTTGAGAACCTAAATCCTTTTACCCTCTATACAAAATTTGTTGACAGAAAACTGAACATCTACTTTCAAGAAAAAAACAAGATTGATCATGACGAAACACGAGATAGTTTGAGGGAAACCTATCTTGAAGCACATCAAAAATTGGCATTGAAACTATCATTTGAGGAACATTCAGAAGAAGGTCAGGATATACGAAAGGATATCTCAAATGTTGGGATTGTGCAATTAATTAATGGGAAGCATGAATTCTTGCATGAAACCTTTGTGGCATACTTTGTCACCAAATATGTAGAACAAAAGCTACTTCTGGAACAAAAGCAGAAATATGGAAAACAATTCAATAAAACACAGCACCTGTTTCTAAAATTGCTTGATCAGCCTGAGAAACCAGTTGTGCGCCTCTTCCTGGAGAACCATTTGATTCAAAGGATCTTGAGGGAAAAAGAAATGTTACACACCTGGGGTCATAAACTATTTCATCACTATGAAGAAAGCTCAGGCACACTTGCAGCACTGAATAATGCTGCTGGAGAGGGTCATATACACATCCTTGAATTTATATGTCAATGCTTTAGTAAACAGACCATGGAAATACTAATACTTGGAAAAAAAGACAGAGTCACCCCATTACACCTTGCTGCACGAAATGGTCATAAGAAGATGGTGGAAGCATTGCTTGGAAAAGGTGCTGCTGTTGATTCAAGGGAAGAAAACAAATGGACCCCATTACACTTGGCTGCACAAAATGGCCATAAAGAGGTGGTGGAAGCATTGCTTGGAAACTATGCAGAGGTGAATGCAAAGGATGATCAAAACTTGACCCCATTACACATGGCTGCAGTACTTGGTCATAAAAAGGTGGTGGAAGCATTGTTGAGAAAAGGTGCAGATGTCAAAGCAAGAACTCGAAAAGGGTCAACTCCTTTACACCTTGCTGCACAAAATGGTCAAAAAGAGGTGGTGGACACAATGCTTGGGCAGGAAGATGCTGAAGTTGATACAAGAGATGATGAAAACTTGACCCCATTACACATGGCTGCATTATTTGGCCATAAAGATGTGGCAGAAGCATTGCTTGGAAAAGGTTCTGATGTTAATGCAAGGGATTATCTAAACTTGGCCCCATTACACAAGGCTGCATTATTTGGACATAAAGAGGTGGTGGAAACATTATTGCTTGAGAAATATGTTGTGGTTGATGCAAAGGACAACAAAAACTGGACCCCATTACACATGGCTGCAAAAGATGGCCATAAAGAGGTGGTGGAAGCATTGCTTGGAAAAGGTGCTGCTGTTGATGCAAGGATTGATAAAAACTGGACCCCATTACACCTTGCTGCACAAAATGGTCATAAAGAGGTGGTGGAAGCATTACTTGGAAATGGAGCAGCTGTTGATGCAAGGGAAAAAAACAACTGGACCCCATTACACTTGGCTGCACAAAAAGGTCATAAAGAGGTGGTGGAAGCATTGCTTAGAAAAGGTGCTGCTGTTGAAGCAAAAGGAGAAAACAACTGGACTCCATTACACTTTGCTGCACAAAATGGACATGGAGAGGTGGTGCAAACATTATTGCTTGAGGAAAATCTTGTGGTTGATGCAACAAACAACAACAACTGGACCCCATTACACATGGCTGCAAAAAATGGTCATAAAGAGGTGGTGGAAGCATTGCTTGGAAAAGGTGCTGCTGTTGATGCAAGGATTGATAAAAACTGGACCCCATTACACCTTGCTGCACAAAATGGTCATAAAGAGGTGGTGGTTAAAGAGGTGGTGGAAGCATTGCTTGGATATGGTGCTGCTGTTGATGCAAGGGAAGAAAGAAACTCAACCCCATTACACATTGCTGCACAAAATGGCCATAAAGAGGTGGTGGAAGCATTGCTTGGAAAACGTGCAGACGTGAATACAAGAAATCAGGAAGGTTTAACTCCATTACACTTGGCTGCATATACTGGTCAGAAAGAGGTGGTGGAAGCATTGCTTCAAAAAGGTGCAGATGTCGAAGCAATAAATCAAAATGGGTCAACTCCATTAAAGTTGGCTTTACAAAATGGTCATGTAGAGGTGGTGCAAATATTGCTTCAAGAATATGCTGTGGTTGACTGAACAGATGAAGATCACTAGACCCCATTGCACATTGTTGCTTAAAATGGTCATAATAAAAGAGGTGGTGCAAGCATTGCTTGGAAAATGTGCTGTGGTTGATGCAAGAACCAATCAAAATTAGGCCCTTCACACATGGTAGCACATAATGGTCATCAAGAGGCAGTCTAAACATTGCTCAAGAAAGGTACTCATGACAATGCACAAACTCAAAAAGAGAAACTCCATTACATTTTGTGCACATTACCCTTTCAAAGCAGTGGTTGAACTATTGTGTGATGAAGGTGCTTTTGTTGATGCTAGGGAAGAAGACAAGTGGACCCCATTACACTTAGCAGTACAATATGGTCAAAGACAGGTGGTTCAAGCATTGTTACCAAAATTTGCTAATGTTGATGCAAGGGAAAGAATAAATGGCACTCCACTGCATTTTGCTGCATGATATTGGATTTAAAGAGGTGCTGCTAATATTGCTTAAGAAAGATACTAATGTCATGAAATGGGCATGAAGAGGTGGTGCTAGCATTCCTTGAAACATTTGCTGTTTTGAAATCTCATTCTCACAATGGGCAGAGTGTACTTCACTAGGCTGCACAAAACTTTCATCAAAACATGGCATATAGCCATTATTTGAGAAATTTTCCCAAATTGATGCTAGTAGAATATTAACAGGTCTTCATCTAATTTGACCTCCCAATAAAGTTGGAAAATGTGCTGTGGTTGATGCAAGAACCAATCAAAATTAGGCCCTTCACACATGGTAGCACATAATGGTCATCAAGAGGCAGTCTAAACATTGCTCAAGAAAGGTACTCATGACAATGCACAAACTCAAAAAGAGAAACTCCATTACATTTTGTGCACATTACCCTTTCAAAGCAGTGGTTGAACTATTGTGTGATGAAGGTGCTTTTTTATGCTAGGGAAGAAGAAAAGTGGACTCCATATGTGAATCGAAGTGTTATACCAGTATCTGTCCACCAAGTTCGTAACGATGGTCTTAAACGATTACAACTACGTTCCCTTTCTTATTTACCGTGAGGTGACGTAAACCGACGTATTATACCGGTATTAGAGGTGCTGATAGTATTGCTTTAGAAAGATACTGATGTCATTAAGAGGTGGTACAAGCATTCCTTGAAACATTTGCTGTTTTGAAATCTCATTCTCAAAATGGGCAGACTGTACTTCACTATAGGCTGCACAACAGTTTCATAAATACATGGCCTAGGCATTAATTGAGAAGTTTTCCCAAATTGATGCTAGTAGAGTATTAACAGGTCTTCATCTCATTTGATTCCCCAAGATTGTCACAATCTGAAATGGAAAGAATTTTCTTGAATTCAAAAAACCATGCTTCATTTTCTTCTAGATTGTGTTTGTTACATCTAGAAACTGTTTTGTATGAAATGAAAAATCAAAGAATATCACTAAAAGAGATGTTTCTGCATCTATAACTGTCAAAGGTTCCAGTTGAAAGCCCTACTAGAAGAAATTTTAGATTCAGTAAAAGACAGAAAGAGCCTTTGAGAGATTGAAAACTTCTTGAAAAAGATTGTAGACGAAAGAAGACTTCGACAGAAAACGTGACAGTCTAGGATAGTTTATACTATGTGTTAGACTCTCCGTACAGAATCCATACGGGACTAAGGGACTGTATTTTGGGTCCTTGCTAGCCCTGCTTTTTGTTTGACTGATTGTCAAATTGGTAAATACTTACTAGCCAAGCATTGGCTGTCAGTAGGTGACTTTTTCAAAGGTGCACACACCTTTCAGGGATCAGGACCAGTCCCTCACCAAGATTCTGTCTTTGTCTGAAAGTAGCTGGGAGTAAGCCCTGAAGCTGTCTCTGATGATGGCTTTCAGCCCCTGCTCCTGGCTGGTTGGAGTGGCTGTGCAATAGGTCAGACTCCTCTGAAAAGAGGCATGCATATAGCAATATGTGTGGTAGGGTGCCCTGAATGGAAGGGACCTTTCTATCGTCGCTAGATGCAGCCCCAACCATGAGGACTTGAAAGCTGAATTTTTGGTGATACTGGAGGAGAATTTGCACAAGACAATCCTTGTATATATGCAAAATGATTCAAGCTAGGATCTCAATGGATCATCATTGCAGAGAAACATGTTTTCTGTGATAATCCATTTTTACAATGACATTATATTGATTTTCAGTAAAATGGGGAATTCTCCCCCAAAATATCATTTTCACAAAAATTGACATTTTGGACATTTTCTGAATCAAAAGGTCAGAAAGGGACCAGAAACCTTGTTAAAATTATAAGAAACATGTGCCATTTGGAAAAGGATCATGGAAAGTTGCACATTAATTTCACACATGAAGGGCCGCAAAATTGCTAGGGAAAGTGCAGAGATTTTGGGTAACTTTGCAGAATCCTGGGACTGCTGCAAAATTATTTTCAAAGGCTATTCCTGAGTATGGGCTGGAATGCAGTGGCCATTGGCCACCAAAGCCTTCAATCTTAATTTTTTTTCTGAGTTTTCTTCTGGTGCTGAGCCAGCACCAGTAAGTGGGTGGATTTTCTGGAGTGGAGATGCTCTGAATTTTGGGAGGAAATGTTGAAATTCAGAATCTTAAAGTGGATCAATTGAAAAGTTGTCCACAACTTCAAATTTTGACTAAGGTGCAAATAGTGTATCAAATGTGTGTTGTTTAACATGTTGTGCTCAGTTCATTTGTATGATGTCTGATGTTGGCAGATTTACTATTTTCAGATAGAGATGCAAAAGGCAAAGCAAAATATTCCTATTCCAAATGATAATTCCTCTTTCATCTCAAGGAATTTATTTTCTAACTAAAGTCAGTGAAACCCTGACTCTAAATTTGAGGGCTACATTTTAAAATGTTGCTGCAGCTCATATGTTGAATAAAATGACTGTACAGTGTGTATAACATTGTTGATTTGGAGTTCTTTGGCAATGCTATCAGTAGACTTATCTAATGGGTTCTCTTCTCATCATCCATCAGTGGTCAGCATCCTTCAGAAGTGTTGTCCATTTGCCTTCCATTAATAAGGAAAATCTCTAGAACAGTATAACATAGAACTTCAGAGTAGCAGTAGCTGTGGCAAAAGCAGATTAGTCCACATAACATGCATGGACTGTTATGTTGTTGAATTGAGCAAATGACTAGCTGATCTTGCTTGCAGCAAAGCTAAACCATTACTAATTGTATCATCTAACATCCCTTGGTATATGATACCATAGCTCCATTTGCAAATTCATGGCACTTTAATAATAAATTCATTACATTTTCAAACGTGTCTAAATGGTGCAATTCCTGCAGTGTAAAAACACTGGTTGATGCATTGCCTTTGCACCTTCTTTTTTCATGACCATCATTCCACATCTACAGAAATGAGCTTCAAAAGAATCAAGAGATTCAAGACTAATGAAATTCAATGAAAAGTTCTTTTCTAAAATCCTAGAAAACCAAGGCAAACTGTTAACCTTAGATGATTTTTCATCAAAGATTCTCTCCAAATTATTTATTCAATTGAATCTTATCTGGGAACAGGCTGAAGACCTTGTACTTTAAATTGGGTTCAGTAATTGGGTTGCAATTTTCATACTGTTTTCTTATTTTTTATCAGTGAAGGAAGGGGGTGTAGGCATTCACACCAGTTTTGAGGATGTACTTTATTTTCTTTTGGCATCTACGTGCAGCTTACTTCTTTGTTTTCTCTTTTGAAGTTGAATGCCATTGAAAGGATTTGAGTTGGGAGTGGGTTTTGGATGTGGGAATGTTTTGTGAACCTTGTGAACACTGAAAAGCTGAAAATAAAGCCCCTAGCCCCAAGAGGTGTTGGAGTTTAGAATAGTTCAAATCTCCCAGACCTTGTTCAACCATCAAAGAACAGGAACCTTGTCAAATTGGGAAGATCAAAGATGGCAATTTGCTGAATGGACCTTGCATAGGGCCTCTTATTGACTCATTGACCTGGTTTGAAACACCATTTAGCTTGTGCAGGAAGCACAGGCTACATTATATCAGAATTTGATTTGAAAATTTTGCAATGTGTGAGGAATATATTGTTTCCTACTTTGTGTGTGTTTTGGTTCAGTTTTTTTGACAAATTGTTTTGATTTGTNATAGTAAAAATTAAGGTTCTGTACAGTACAACATTTCTCTATTTACATTATGCAGGAATGAATTGTGTTCATAAGGCAATAACCTTGTGCTCTAATTTGTGATCAGTAATTGCCAAACCCCTTTGATTATCATTACTGACGTTTTATTTTTTTTTATCTGGAAAAAAGGGATGAAAATGTATGCATGTGTACCAATCTTGAATTTTCATGTTCTGGGATGTATTTTCTGGTAAAACTCATACATTTTTCTTCCATGTTGATATGTGTTTGATTGGATATGTGTGAGGAGGGGATTGGGTTTCGGTGATGGGATGTGGGAAACAGTGAGGAAACCTTAATAATGCTGAAATTTGGCAAATAAAGATTATTTATCTATCTGTCTATCATTAGGCAGATACAGAATCTGCCTCATACAGAAACAGAAACATACAGAAACAGGCTGAAGACCTCATGCTTTAAATAAACTTTTATTGCTGCTTTTTCTTCAATATTGGGGATGGGTGGATGTATGCAGCATATGTGTAGGATGTCCAGTTTTATTTTATTTTGTGGAGTGTGTTCTCTCCTGTTTTTGTCATTTGTTTGTGCTTTGTTTCATGATATGAAGTGATTGAATGTCCGGGGGAGTTGATTTGGGTGTGGCCGGGGTTTGGATGTGGGAGTTTTGGTTGTGCCTTGTGAATGCTGAAAAGCGGCAAATAAAGTTTTCTGTTCATTCATTCATTCATTCATTCATTAGGCAACGTAGTTCTGTGCTGTGCCAGTGAAAAAAACCAAATATATCACCATTTTTTGCAATAAAACACAACTGTCCAGTAAATCATTTTCAATATCCTAGTTGCACATTCAGGATGTGATCATCAAACCCATCCATATTCCTCATTGTGTCTAATGTCAGTTCAGGAAAGGCCAAGTCACAAGCTGAAGGAAAATTTGGTGGAATTGAAGAAACAAAGTTTTGAGGAAAACAGACCATCAGAAACAAAATTCTTTCTTCTCTGAAATGATGTACAGAGAAAATAATTTTTTTCAAGGAATACTTAAACAGCAACGAGGTGGAAGTATTTTCTTTGGAAGCAGCAGATAGAGCAAGTGAAATCATCATTCGTTTTTCTCTTACACTGGTCAAAGCGTGTGACTGGAAATTTCTTGAGAGTTGGAAAGTCTGCTGAAAAACCATTCAAAGATTCATAACCGAAAATCAGAAAACAGCACTTTATACACGTATAACCAGGTAAAGAAAAATTTACTCAATCATGGTCCAAAGCTAAGCTGATATTTTTTGGGCAGTGAATTTTATCCACATTTACTTTTTCGTGCCTCAATAAAAATTTGCACATTTAGCAACATTTTTCACATTGACACTTGTTCAGTTACAACTCAAAAAATTTAGAGCATAATAATGAATATCGCTACTAGATGATAACTTTGTAGTTTTAGCAATCTACCGCCAAAAAAGAAAAACATCTTAAAGAATCCGGTTTTGGNTTGTTTTTTTTTTTTTTTTTTCGCTGGCGTCTCTCTGTCTTTTGCCCCGTTGCTGGCTGCATTTTCCTCGGTCAACGGACTCACGGATCGCAATTAACAAGTCCGACTTCAAGTACTTGCCAAACATCACGTGCAATAATCCCACGCCGTAACCAGTCGCTCTTTCCCCATGCAAAAAAAAAAGATGAAAAAAGATGAATGATGATAAAAAAATGAATCATAAAATGTCAATTATGCAGTGGTATCAAGAGTATTTGAACAAGTATAACGAGGAATACTACGTAAGTGCAGGAATAGAAGAGTTTTTTAAGAAGACTTTATTTTCTTGAATTTCATCAGTAATGCATAAATTTACTGAAGTGTATTGTTCACGACTTTTCCAAGAAAATTATCTGAATGAAAAAATTGGCTGAATCATGATAAAAGTCAGTCTTTAAAGCAAATTTGGGGGATACCAATGCTTGAGACAATCATTCTTATAGATATCGGTTCGTTTTTTTTCTATTTTTAATTAATTTCCTACACTTCTTTTCAAAATTCTGTAAAAATTTAGAGAATAAATCCGTGAGTCATCTAAATTAAGACAAAAACCCTGGACTATTCAGACTATAAATCGGGTGCCTTTGCAAGACAAATAATCAAATGAAGTGTAAATTCATGTCATGATGACATAAGTGATGAAGAAATTGCGAAAAAATTTTAGGAATAAAACATGTTCACTCGCACAATGACAAAAAGTTACATTATAGGGAAATGTAAGAAACAGATTTTCAAAAACGATACATTTTTCATGCGAAAGTTTGAATTTTTCGCTGAGATTCGTCCTGTAAAAAAAATTAAAGCAAATTAAAAACAAATTGCATTTACAAATTTCACAAAGAGATAAAATAAAACTAGAAAATAATTCTGAAAAGTGCATTTAAATTAAAATTGAAATTTAAAAGTAATTAAAAAACATTTTAAAATTTTGTAAACAATTTTAAACATTTAAAGAAATTTAAATTCAAATTGAACGAACAAAAACCATTTCCAAGGTTCCTCTTACATTCGAACTTGACAATATCTCAATTTTTGTCGATTTTAGGGAAATGATTCGCAAGAAATTGGTATTTTATTTTAAATTTCTCGGTTTCAACTTGCACAGCAAAAATATATACAGTACAGCAGTATACATAAATGTAATAATCGGGTTCTCCTCAACGTTTCCAACAATGAATCCCATTTTGAAAAGAAACAAAACCCCCTCAGGCGACTGTCCAGAGACTCGTCACCACTGCCACAGGGGTTGCCATGTCAATGTGGAGCCAGGTCAAGGGGTTGTCGAAACCCAAATGTGGAGCAATAAACAACGCAGCACACGAGGGCTGCTGGGCATTGTCTCGTCGATCCTGCAAAACGAAACAACAACAAAACGAAAATAAAAAAGAGACGAATCAAAAATCAAACCTCAGATTAGACAAGATTCGACAATTAGGAGGAATTAAACTTCTGAACCCTGATGGATCGCGAGCATTTCATCACACTTCTTTCTTTTTCATGCAGATTTGAATTTAGTGGGTCCCCACAAATCGCAAATAATCCCCTCCTGAATTGAATTTCGTTATGTGAAACGCGTTTCCCATCAAATGATGACAAAGGAATTTATTCAATAGGTTCCAGTCATTCGGCAAAAGCCGTGAAAAGTATACAATTGTTCCTATTTTTCATCATACAAATTCTGAAATTAATACAACTTGGTGCTAAATTGAAGTAAATCCTCACAACTCCTGCTCATTAATTTTTACATTTTTTCAATTTGTACAGAAAAGAAGATGAAAAACTCTATGCTTTCCTTTTTTCATATATTTTCTTGAATTTTGAAAAATTGATCAAATTTGCGCATTTTCCAGGCCAAAAAAAGAAATAGTATCATTATGTTTGTGAGTCACGCTTCCTTCCAAAAAAAAAGCATCTTCTCAAGAGAATATTCAGCCTCTCCTCTTGTGAGCAGAGGAATTGGTCTTCTGGCCACTGATCTGCTAAACCTGTGTGATTTTTCAGCTTCACACATGCTGGCATCACATGCCCAAAGCTTGAACCATAATATAGAGCAGCTTGCTTTGTCACTCTCAGGTTTTGATGCCAACATCTGCCAGCTTGTGCCAGCCACAAAAGTTTGCTCTGGAGCCCTGATGAAATCTCGCAATTCACACACTTATCCGGAAGATGCAGAAAAACCTCCAAAAGACAATGATGTGTGGTCATTGCCTTCTTTAAATCCAAGTTTCTCAAGAATTTTGCCAGGTCTTGCAGTTTTTTGGCTCCACAAGGAATAATGCACCATGATGGCGCATTTTCATGAGTCCATATATATTTTTTTATTCCAGTACTTTATTTCTGAAAATGGTTTTGTGGCAGTGTCAAACAGTCCATGCATGTCAGAATTCTCCATGAGAAGGTTTTCTAAATATGGGTAACCTATACAGTAAATTATGTCATATTTGTAACAGTTGTGGACTCCTAAATACAAACTCAATTAGTCCTGCCCAAATGTGTTTTACCATCACATAGTTTAACAAAATTTGATTATATTTCAGAGTTTAATCAGTTAAAAAATTGATCAGTTCCTGGTACCTAAAAGACAAGTGAAAATTCAACTAAAAGAAAATGCATCCCCATGAAATAATCATAATGAGTTGCCGCTTCATACACTTGCACCTTGAAATGTGAATGTAACTGTTGCAACTGTTGCTTGAACAGATTCAAGTGAAGGAGGGAGAAACAATTTGCAAATTTTTAAGGATTGAACATTTTGGAATACTATAAGCATCACCACAAAACATTTAGAAAATTATTTACTCCCTCACCGTTTTAGACATTGAGGGCACACATATTTTTATTGAAAGGTTGTTTCATGTTCTTGTTTTTCATAGTTTGAATTCTTCCTTTTAAGAATTTAAAAAATCATATATGTAATTGTATTCAATGTTAAAGAAATTGATAATAGAAATTACTTGGACCATTTGTATTTTCCTCAATTAAATTCATTTTCTATATGTTTTGGAATTTTTTGTCCCTCTAAAATTTATTTTCCAAGTATGAAGAAGTGTGAAGAAATTGAATTATGTTGATCATAGAAGAGAATATATTTAGCCTGACTAAATCCCAAAAGACCTGAGAAAATTTTTTTTTCAACTGCCAAAAAATGCTTTTTTATTTTTTATTTTATTGAATTTATTCACAATATTTGGGTTTAATATCCTCAGCAATTAAATTCTTGGTCACAATTATAACGGATTTATGTTTACATGCATTTGATCCTGATAGGGGATGCATTTGCATGAATTCACTTTTTAATTACAATTGGAAGTCACTTGATTCAAGTTTTCTTTCTGAAAATGCAATTGCAAAAGTCTTTGCAGCATTATTTTGGATGCTTGGACAGGGATTTTTGGGGCCCTTGCAAATCTGTGTGCTGCTGCAGTAACAAAATTTGAAGTGCCATGTGTTTGCGGACTGAACTTTTCATTTTCAATGAACACCCCTGGTCTGAGCCCAGATTTATTGTGTGAAATAAGATGACGGTGCATAAATAACTTCAAAATGTTCTGCCAACTTCTCGGGGTGACCAGTGCTGTAGAGCCAAACTCTTTTGGCTGCCATAGCAACTAGAGAGTTGCCCCCACTTTCCAGTTGCTATGACTATACTGCTGGACAACTGCCACAAAGCAACTGGAGAGTTGCCACAACTCTCCAGTTGCTTTGTGGCAGTTGTCCAGCAGTAGTATAGCCCCGTCGCCCTCCCGGACATGCTGGATGGATTGTTGCTCCCTAGGATGAATACTCCCATCAAGGACCATAAATGTTGTTAACCCTTCTGGGGAGGTCAAAATTGTTCAAGTGTCTGCTTGCCATGCTAGGTTCACATTTTTTTTTATTTTTGCAAGCCCTTCCTTTCTTCTTGCCCCTTACCTTACATAGCCCCAGCAGAGAGGTCTGCAGGAGGGTCCCATTTCTGGTTGTCCAAACTTTGAAAATTTGTCAAAAATTCAATTTTCACTCAATTTTCAAATTTCTTTGAATTTTGCAGGTGCACAGATGTTTTCTAAATCTACTTTATTGATAATTTGAAAAAGCTTAAAAATTGAGTGAGATATCATGACAAACACAACACATTTTTGAAAATTGAGCCAAAATTTGGAAAAAATTTTTCACACTTTAATTTTGAACTAATTAAATATACAAAATTTGTCCTGATTTGAAAATTTCTGCATTTGTAAAACTGTAATACACATTTACCCCTGCAGTAGATTGTGAAATAGTGACCAGTGTTGTAGAGCCAAACTCTTTTGGCTAACATAGCAACTGGAGAGTTGCCACAACTCTCCAGTTGCTATGACAGTTGTCCAGCAGTAATTTTCAAATGACAAATTTTCAAGACGGATTGTTGCTCTCTAGGACGAATACTCCCATCAGGGACCATAGATGTTGTTGAGGACGAATCCTTGGGGTGCGGTGACAGGGTAATATGTTCTTGCCACTTTGGTGAAATAAGTGTGCTTGCAACCTTTTTGCTCACATTCAAACGTTCAAACATTATGTCTGTGACTCTTTCATTAAAATAATGCTTCCACAATGAGTGAAACATATGCTCTGAAACTCATGGGTTAGTTTTGTACTGCAACGTTGGAGTAAGTAGTGGGAGGTTGTTGAACCGTTGGCACGATGGGCACTCCCGAATGATGTTGCAGACTGGTCTTTGCCCCCCCTTCATCCAGTATCGATGCGTCAGTTTTTCTAGGATGGCGGTTGTTGACGCATGCCGCCATTTCTTGTGAAAGGATCGTATGAACGCTCGGAGGAGGGGGGGTATGTTGCCCGTCCGAGGGACTGGGATGTGGATGAGTTCATTTTGAGCTTCAAGCCCGCGCTGCCGCCAAGGCAGGGACACATCGGTGTCCTGCCGGCTGCGGGACATGACCAGGCGAGTCGTCGGGTCCCAGCGGAGATCCGGACGATGCTTGTTCTTTCTGTTGTTGGTCACGTCGGTCCAGGCTGTGTGATCGTGGAACTTCTGTAGGATGCAAATAGCATCATCGGTCGCTGTGCGCCGCTCTTTGGCGGACCAGCTAAGCCGGTAGGGATTGACGTGGGCGCCGCTGCATAGTTTGGCGAGCGGTTTGGGATCTTTTTGATGGTGGCGCGTAAAATACTCCTTGAACCGGGAGAGCGCCATGATTCTTTTCTCCACTTTGTCCCAGGTCCCGGCCTTTTCGAAAAGGGACAGAATGGTCTGTCGTTCCGCTTGGTAAGCCCGTGCGGGGTCTTCCCGTGGTTGGGCAAAGTTCGCTTGGACATTGAGGGGCGCAGCTGGCCACTGCGCCCGGTAGGGTAGCCACTTTGGGCCATGCCACCAGAGGGTGGCCTGTTTCAGCGTTGATATGTCGCACCCTCTTGATGCTAGATCGGCCGGATTGTCCGTGCCGGGCGTGTGTCGCCACTGACGGACGGCGGTGCTGGCGGCGATCTTTTGCGCTCGTGTTTGCACGTAGCAATTGGTTTGCGCCGCCGCGTTCTGGATCCATGCGAGGGTGACGGCAGAGTCGGTCCAGTAATGGACGGTGTGCCGGCGCAAGTCTACTTTGATAGAGAGCGCCTGCATCATCTGGGCCGCCATGGCGGCTGCCGCTAGTTCAAGGCGGTTGATTCAAAATGCCGGGAGAGGGATGCCGGGTTCCGGGCAGCACGCTTTAGGGATTACTCTGGATTTACCCCAAAGAAGACGTGTCTGCGGGCGGTCCCCCTGGACGTGAAGTAAATGGCTACTCCCAGGACAATGCTGCTTGCATTGGAAAAGACATGGATGTCGCCGGGCTCCTTGACGCGTTTTGCGACTTTGCGAGGCACTTTGATAGATTTGGCCTGGAGCGCTTGGCGAATAACGTCATGCCAGACCTTTGTCTCCTTTTTTGAGAGGAGGAAGTCCCAGGGCGCCTTGGGATGCTGTTTGTCAAAGCGCTGCCGAAGGGCTTTGATGGTGGTAATGAAGGGGGTAATCAACCCAGGAAGGTCGAAGAGTTGCCCCTCTACCCCAACAATTTGCTGCTTCTGCAGGCGCGGGCATTTGAAGAGCGCGGCAAGCGATTCTGTGCACACGCTGAGCGTGTCTGCTTGCGGCGTGTAGACAGCCCCCAGGACCTTGTATGGTTTCGGATCGACTGGGGTGCTGGTGGTCGGATAAGACCGTTTGACTTTGGTGAGGTCAAAGCTGCCAACCTTAAGGGCAGCCGTTGCGTGCTGCAACTTGACTTCAACCACGCAGGGATTGTCCCCTGTGATGAGGAGGTCATTGACGTAGGTCGTAGCATCGAGCTCCTCTTGTTCCGTGGCAGACATGATGCTGCGAGTTAACGCTTTGCGGTACAAAAATCGGACTGCTGCGTTCAATATGAACGGCGCGCAGTTTATGCCCCACGGAAGGCGTAGGAACCGAAAAAACTTGTGCATGATGCTGCCATCGGGTTGCAGCTGGGGCCAATGGAATATTAAAACCCATTGATCCTCGGGGGCAAGTTCCACCTGGACGAACGCTTTGCGTATATCGCCAACGGCAAAGTCCTCGGCGAACCGCCACCCCAAGAGGATCTCAGTGATGCGGGGTAAGATGTTAGCTCCTTGGCTAAAGAGCTGATTGCAGGACAGGTTGCCCGGGTTTGCCGCGTTGCCAGCCATGACGACCCGCAGGGGTGTCGATGAACTGGACAGCCGCGCGACCCCATGATGAGGCAATTCTGTGTAGGCAATGCCTCTTTGGTTCATCTCCTCGATGGTTGTGGGCGTAATGACGCCGTCATCGATCCAGTTTGTGAAGAATTCCTCGTAGGCCTTTGCCATCAGGCCACCAGCCCGGAGGAGTTTGATACATGATTGGCTGCGTTGCGCCCCGGTGCGCAGGTTGGGTTTGCATTGGTCTGGGTATAGAGATGTTTTAAGAAGGTGCGCCACGACGCGCCCCCTGGGGCTGACGACGAGTTGGCGGAGGTACGCCTGGAATTGTTTGTCTCGCAAGCACTGTTCTTCCCGAGGATCGCCCAAAATATTGATGCGATCCTGGTACTCATACTGCAATATAAGGCTGTTGAGCTCGCCGTCGGCGACGAGGTTGGGTGCTTCAAGCGCCATGCAGACACGGGGTGCAAGGATCAGTCCTTGCGCGCGCTGGGCGTTCCAAGTGCCCCTTGCTACAATACCGAGGTGCGTAGGCAGACCGAGAAACCCTTGAGTCCAAATGTGGGGCGCAATGTCTAGGTACAAGGGTACCAGGTCATTGCCCCCCAGGACAATATCAAAGGTAAGAACCATTTCTGTGAGGATTCGCCGATCCGCCAGGTCGAATTTCTCTAACCAGGGGACGGCGCACGGGTTAGAACCCTTCCATGGCTCAACGTGAGGTACGACGAGTGCCACGGTCTGAAAGGTGGGGGAGGTAGGCACTGCCCCCCTGTAGGTGAGGTGAACAGCCTCTGTTGCTGTTACGGGAGTAGCCCGTTCTACGCCGCCGATGATGTATGGCGGGCATGGTTTGGTGACCAAGTTGAATCTTTGGACGAGGGCCCGGGAAATTAGTGTGAGCTGGGCCCCCGAGTCAAGGAGAGCATACGCTATTTGCCCTTCAGGCTCCAGGCGGATTGCGGCCGTTTCTAGGAAGGCGCATGTGGGCCCGGGTCGCGGAGCAGAGATGACCAGGACAATGCGGCGTTCGGCCGCCGGTGGTTGTCAGCCGGCTGGTGCGGCGCGTTGCTGTTGTACAATCGGGGCGGCTGTGGTGACTGCAGGTGCGGCTGGCGCTGCCGGTGCTGGTGGTGCGACCGGAGCTGCTGGCGCCGCCTGTTGGACAGCCGGGGCGGCTACGGCCGCGGGCCCTCCTTGCTGTGCGGGCTGTGGGTTCCGCTGGCGGTTGCGGTTGCACGTCGTCGTGTGATGCGGCTGCTGGCAGTGCCGGCATCTGATAGGTGATGTGCAATTGTTACCGTAGTGGTCCCGGGAGAGACAGTTGCTGCAGAGCCGACGCTGGCGGATTGCATGCAGCTTGTCCCGAACGGAGAGGTGACACCGGGTCACCGTGTGGTTTCCGGCTCAGAAGGGACACGTCCCGCGATCCTGTTGGTCCCGGCAATGGTCCCGGGCATTGTTGTCCCGATCGCGATGGGAGTTATGATCATTGCGGCACGGTGGGCCGCGGTTATCGTTCCTCCGGTTCGGGGAGCGATTCCGTGGTCGGTCTGAGGAACGTCCGCACCGCCGCCACTTGCGTGGGGGGCTGCGGGAACGCAACTGCCCTCAATGAAACAATCGTCGCTGATTGTTATGGCTCCTGTTTTGTTGCTGCTGTCGATTCCCGTTAGAAGCCGACGGTGCCGCATTTGCCAGATTGACGTTGGCCGCAACTGCTGGTGTGGCGGCTGCTGCGGCAGGTGGGGCCGCAGCCTGGGCTGCGGCGGGTGCCGCGGGAGCCACTGCGCCGTCAGCCGGGGCCGCTGCGCTCTGAAATGCAAGAACTGGTGACGCCTCCGCCATGCAGAGTTTGTGCGCGAAGTAGGATCGAATGAATTGGTATTGCCGATGAGGGCATGTGGCCCAGACTGGGTCGAGCTCGAGCATCTGAGCGTGGCGGTCGGTATAGGCCTGGAGTACTTCCAGGTAATTACCCCGTTCTAGATGTGCGCGCAGGACCAGGCCCACGCGGAGGTGCACGAAATTCATGTCGGTCTGAATTGTGCTCAATTTCTCAGTTATTTGGACGACGCGGTTAAAGTAGTCGTAGAATTCTGGGAGGGTGTTTGGTGCCAGAAGGCAATCGAATTTGCGGTAGAGCTTCAGGTGTACCGCGTCCGTTTGCCCATACTCGGAAAACAGCACCTGGAGAACGCTAAGGTAGTCCATGTTAACGTCTTGGTACGCAAATGCGCCGACGTTTTCTTTTGCGTCACCGTCAAGGTGAAGGAGTAATACTTGGATTCTTTTGATGTCCGAGAGTTGCGCGGCTGGAATGATATGGACTGGCAGGAAATTGCACCAAAGGCGCTCAAACGGATAATTTGAGTCCGCTTGGCCAGTAAATTTGTTAAAGGAGGCGTCACGAGCCTGCTTCTCGTACAACTTAACGAGATCATGGTGGGAGAGGCTGGTGGGTTGCCCTGTCCCGTACGTGGCGAGAGCGTGGTGATACGCCTCGTAGGGTCGTCCCTGCGGTTGCAGGATTGAGGACGGTCAAGACTCCGAGTTGCCGTAGCTGGCCGGAGCCGGCGGGTGTAATAGTGCGGGCGCCATGGGGCGCAGTGGGACAAGTTGCCCCATTGCGGGATGTGACGCTGCTGATCCCGTGCCGCGCAACGTGCTTGGCATGTGCGACGGTAACACAGGAACCAGCGCCCCCCTGGGGGAGGGCTGAGGCGCGGCGGGCGCCACCAATGGCGTTGGAGGCACAGGTGCTTGCGGCGTTGCAGGGAAAGCAACCCCTAAAACGCGCGGCTGTGTTGGGCGGAGGTGCGGCCACCCCCCAGTCATGACCTCCATGGATTGCACCAAAAGGGTGTTTACCTCGGTTGCCAATTGCGTGAGGGCAGCGATTTTGGGCTGCAAGAACGCAGCAGGAGATAAATTGATGAGATGCGTGGCAGCATCGAAAAAGCTTGGTACAACGCTCTCGAAGCGTTGTTGCGGATTGCCGAGTTCAGGAGTCCGCAAGATATGGTCCACTGCGCCTACCGCGTTGGCAAGATGGAGGACCTGCTTGATAATTGAGGGGCGGCGTGCTGTAGACGCCAAAGAACGACCACTAGAGGCCGCAATTGAGGCGGCGCCGCGAGACGCGGGCTGCTGAGATCGCCGTTCGACGCCTGAAAGAGGCGCTTGTTGTTTGCGATGCGAGGAGCGCAACTGCGCGCTATTGTGGCTACCATCGCTGGACGGGCTCGGGGATAGGCGATGCCGTGGCCTTGCCGGTAGAGGTCCCCGCCGTCGCGGAGGCTGGCGCGTACCGCGGGTGCTGATTGAGATGGGCAGCGTGCCGGGGACTGCGCCTTCCTCACCGTTCATTGTGCCGGAAAAATTTCACACAAAAAGAACTGGTGAGTACTTACAGGCTTTTTCCAGAGGGTGAGGTGGGCTGGGTGTAAACGTATGGGCAGCAAGGCTGCAAGTTCACACTTGTAAATTTCACACTTCGATAAAGAAGGGAACTGTTGCCCAAGATTAGCAGAAAAAACCGGGGTTCGACCTTGTAGAGGCAAACCCACTGGCCACCACTTTTGTCAGGCCGATTGATGACAAATAAATTTAGAGAAAGGAATAGACGCAGTCACTCAGCCTTTAACGGCCGGATCCTCTTTAGCAGAGTCCCTTTAGAATCAGCAGCTTTATCCACACACGCATAAACCACAGAAGGATAAAAGGTACCCAGAGGTACAAACAATCGCGCTAGGACGCAAATATGATTGCCACAGTCAGGTAAACCCACAAGCTCTCAGACGTAACTCTCGAGATGTAATGTCCTTCTCCCGAAGCCCCGAAAGGGTTTGGGTGCCGGCTTTTGCTGCCGGAAATAACTATCTTTGTTCTTGACCCGGTTTACCGCAATGCGGTAAACCGGGTGCCCTATCTGCTTCCGGGTTTTCGTGCAGGTGTTGCTGCGCGGTGTACTTGAGCAAGGATGCTGCGCTCAGGTTGCCGCGTGGACGCGACCCCACATGTAATCCAGCCCTGCTCTGAGTATAGCATTGTGTGGAATTTAGGAATTCATGGATTATCCTGCTTGTTAATCCATTTGCAGATGATCCTGGCTGGTGCATTAATTCCATTGTTCCCAACTATAATT
>CAJPEX010004429.1:0-21813 GCA_905338405.1 Notodromas monacha | reverse complement strand
GACCTATTAATCATCCCTTCTCCGAAGTATGAGGATTGTTCCACGCATGGATCTTGTGGGGTTTACCCGCGGATTCCTGCACGACCGGAGAAACCTGTCGCTAATCTGATTACCCGGGCATCGTCAAGGGGGTTGCGTAATTGAAGCTATTGCCCCAACGTGATTTTGACCCGCATGAAAAACTCATCAAGTGATTCTGAGTCTGTCAGAAAACAGGACGTCTTGTTCAAAGCCATCGACGCACCAAACAAATTGAAAGTAATCTTTGAAACTTTCAATCCCTCCGGTTCATGGAAAATCATACTTGCACGAGCTTACCACTAGAAATCGCATGCTTGAAAATTGTAATCAAACTACTGTATTATACGAGATATTTTAATCAAGTAACTGACAGGATATGATCGATGTTTTCAAGCGGCAGCGTTCGGAAGTCATCAAAAACTTGTTTTCCGGTGAAGGCGATTGTCAAACTAGATATACTCGGCTTAGTCTTGGTAGTGAAGTTTCTTGCCCTTGTTTTGAAGTAGTCCGTAAACTAGTGAGGTACTTATAAGGCTTCAACTTCCTTCTTTGAGCCATTTATACGTTTGAGCTCCAATTTTCAAGGGCGTAAAATATATGGAGCTTTTTTATTTTCTGCGGGCTGGGTATTCTTCTATTGAACTCGAAGAAGACATGCAAGTTGAGATTTTTCTGACAGCAATCTCCTCCTTCGTGTTCATTTTTTTGCCGCATTACATATTCAGTTGTGTCGCACTTCATGATGCGCCTCTCTGAACTCGACGGCGTTTCGCAAAGTATTCTTCTGCATGAGTTTTCATCAAAAAACTCACATTTTAAAACTTTAAAACCCGTCTTCGCTTTTTTCATAGCATTTTGATCCGAAAGCACTGATGACCTGATGATTTATAAAATTTGAAAGAATGCGGCTGAAAATGTGATGAGGGAAGTTGTCTGTTATGTAAACCTCGAAATATTTTCTTTGAACCCCTCTGTACTATTGCAAGAACGCTTCATGACATATTCTGGATGAAACGAGCAGTGCTGGGTAAAAGCGGACGACGATGAATATGAACTAGGTTATCATTCATTTATTCCCTATAGTCAAAAGGCCTGCTTTCCGAAAGAAAAGAAAAACCCTCGTTCCTTGTTCATATTCCATATTTCACACAGCATACCATCAAAAGGTCGTTCGACCCCCGGGCGCGCAATTCCGTCGACCGTGTTCTCGGACCTTATGAGGGCGATCAGAAAGTCTAAATTCGGCAGAAAAGGAAGAATGTTTCTCACCAACAAGGATAATTTATAAATAAAAATAAAATCCATTGCTTGGGTGTTCTTGCAAATTCTCCTGGATTAAAAAGCGCTTCAATACATGTGAAGGAAATTACGGAAGTATCGTCGGATCCACAGGCTACAATTGTTAAATTTATAGAAAAAAACAAAACTATGTTGGAAATACTGTAAAACGTTTGGCTACGTAGTTTCACAGTGAACATTTCACACTGAGACTCTGAAGTATAAGCCGTCCTATATTTGCACTTTACATGGACAAAGTGCGGTGAAAATGGAATTAGGAAGTTTTTTTTTACAAAAATCTTTCAAGAAAATTTAAAAAATATTTTTTTAAAGCTGTAGTATACAATATTTTCAAAAATTTCCTAATCCTTTTTTAGAAAGTTACCGATGGCTCGAACGGCAAGACCGCGTGAGTAACATGTTTGAATAATAAACACAGGTACAGTATTATTATAATTTCATTTATCAGGACTGAATTTGAATGGAATGCGATAAACCTTGTTCTTTTGAATTTGTATCATATATCAGTTCAAAAAAAATGTAAAGCAATATAAGCATCAGAATTGGGAAACATTTTATTTGTATATGATGTTCCAGCTGCAAGTATCAATTTTAAAATCCACGCGCAATTTCGCATCTTTGAATAGGGTTTTCGTATCTGTTTCAAGAGAGTTGGCTGAAATTTGCTTGGTCTTATTCAACTGCGTTGTATTTTGTTCGTGAAATCATGGTAATACCTGCTCCAGTGTGTTTGGTGTTTCAGAAATTAACAATCACGTAACTCCGCCGAGATGGTCGTATTTTTGCCAAAATTGCCAGAAAGTGTAGACATTTTTAATGAAGAACTTATCAAAATGAACAACGTTTGAGATTTTTATCCGTTTTTATTCTTAGCCCACAATTTTCACTAGAAAATGCAAAATCCTTTTCCATTAAAAATCCTGAAAGTATGAGTTGAATTTTTCTTGCTTTCTCAACATAGGATAAACATTGGAGATTTTCGGAAGCAAATGGGTTCAGTCCTGTCAACGCTTTTTGGACTTTCGCATTTCTGCCTTTTAATAATTTTCGGTCAAACCAAAAATGCAGAACAAAAATGCAATGGAAAGAATCCTCTGATATCCAAGGATAAATACCAAATGACCAGTAATACGTGGGAGTAGTACGTGGGTACGTGGGAGTGTGTTCCTTGGGGGGGGGGGGGGAGGATAAACAATACGGATCAGTTAACAGGCAGGACTTCTGGAATACCCCTGGTCGCCTTGATGAGCAGACACCCCGGTTGGGTTACAAAGAGGGGGAAAAACCCATGCGTGCGGATGCGAATGAAGAAGTAATGAGAGCACCCGACTGCGCGGAATCTGTTCTTCGCGAGCAATGAATACAACTTTGGCGGTGTCCACTGGCTAATCGAGCTTTCCCACTACGCACTCTACAAACGAGAACCTCTGATGAAAACAAGCATTCGTTTCCATAGAGCAGAATAAATTAATACTGTTTTCAGAAGATCAAATGGAAAATGTTCCCCGGTAAGAAAAAATGTTCTAGAAAAAAAACTCGGATTCGAGGCACGCACTGGAAATATTCATTCCTGTATACTGGTGGACCTCTAAAACGAGACTCAAGGAACCAGAAAAAGTTCTTTGTAGAGAGGATTTTGTTCTAGAGCAGTGCTCCTAAACCTTTTTGTGCTTGGCAAATTTTAATAAAATCTTCTGTGGACTGGCTGGTGGACCTATAAAACGAGACTCAAGTAACCAGAAAAAGTTCTTTGTTGAGAGGATTTTGTTCTAGAGCAGTGCTCCTAAACCTTTTTGTGCTTGGCAAATTTTAATAAAATCTTCTGTGGACTGGCGAAGTTGCATACAAATTTTGAAGACCATCGCAGCAACATTTTTAAATACCTGCCAAAAAGTCCTCAGAACAAAACTTGCATTGCAAAAATTAAGTTCAGAAAAGGCAATTATATAATGGAATGTCTTCACACAAAAAAATATAAAGCTGGGCTTCAAGAAAGATTTCTCAGATTGAAAATATAAAATACTGTATTATATTTCAGCACAAGTTAAAATAGTGCATGTCTGAAAAGTTATTCGGAGAAAAGCAAACTTTTTCATACATCAGATAATTTCAAGAGATTAGTCATTGGAATATGAAAGGCATTTTCGTATGAGAATAAAATTGATTTTCAGTTTTTCCACAAGATCACTTCAGTATTTCATGCATTCTTGCCGAAGCCAAGAAATTTTTATAAAATTTGGATTTCTTTGACATTTTGTGGACCGAATCCAATTACTATTTTCTATGTACCTTACGTAGTGGCAGCATTTTCAAAGTTTCCAAATTTCTGAGGCCTATATTATGCGAATGATCTTAAATGGCAATGAAAAAAATTCATGTCACGGCTTACAATCACGTTTATACCTTAAATGTCATGTTTCTACACAACAGACCTGATGTCACAATTAGTCAGAATGTATTTTGTGATCCCTGGAAAGACAATAAAATTCAATACGGAAATTTTCACATACCTTATAAGAAACATTTTAACCGCCATTCGGTCTATTCGTTTACATAAGAATTCAACGCGTTTTCGAGTGATCAGTATCAAAGTTAAGAACACAGCGAAACAGCTGCGAGTTTTGCATCGATCCGGAAGGCAGCGAAGGATTTCCAAATTATCCAAGTTTAATCAGCTATTGCCCACTACCAATTTTTTAAAAGAAAAAATACAATTTTTACGAATATTAAAATGTGATTATCTTGGCTGAGTGTTGTAGAAATTTAACGCAAGTAGTCAAAAAGAACTAGTTCTTGGAGAAAACTCCCAGGAGAAATTATTTGCCTACTTTATTTAACTTTCACTTAATCTCTTCTGCTGAGTATAAGTAGCTAATTCTAGTCACTGCAGGCATTCCTCTTAACCCTTGGATGGCAGAGGGTTCCTGGTCATACTGGGGCAAAGTTGGGATTTTTTTCAGGGGGCAGCACATTTCAGTTTGACCCAAGGTCAATGAAAAAAGCCCAGGTTGGAAAAAAATCCAAGAAGGGTGAATTCTTATGTATTCCATAATCTCTTATGCTAATCCTACGCAAGGAATTCCTGAAAAAAGCCACCCAGTGAGGTTTTTTTTAATTTTCTGCATGATTATTAAAAAAAGTATTTCACTTTTTCCTGATTTGGACCCTGCTGAAAACAGCAAATTTTTTAAATGTGAGTGCTCATGGGCAAAACATTTTGTGTAAATATCCCAACTTTGCTGCACAAGGGTTAACCATTGAACCTCTATCCTTTCAAATTTCAAGGGTCCAGCCAATAAACTTGACTTGAGGAGGTTTGGATTTATAGTCACAGAACCAAGCACTTTTTGCGGGGAATATAAAAGAATTGCACAAATTGTAAAACGTGATATTCTGGGCCTTTAATTGCTTCTTATATAAGTTGACAGGATATGCTGAGCTTGGAGACGGGAGTTCATTTGCCGACTTCAGTCTTTCACTTATTCCTTTCAATGCACATCAAATTCAGTTTTTTATGGCTTTTCTCTATTGTGTGTCAAGAAAATAATAACCAAAAGACCTCAGAAAATTTGAATTACCCAGGTTTGAGAGGAAAAGCCTTCAAGGTAGGAAGGTTTTTAAAACATTGTTTCTAAGGGAATTTAGACAGCTCAGGGACTTGAAAAATTTTTTGACTTTGTGAGGTATTTGGCTTAAGGAGGTTTGACTTATCAAGGTTCATCTGCATATCAGTTCATTAGCTATAGTTTTTTTGGTCCACTAATTACAGATATACAGTATGCAAAATTTTCCGTTTTTAGGGTAAGTTAAATTTTTAATTAAAAGAATCCTAGGCACGCGGGTGTTGTTTCAAAGAGAATGAGCACGTACGGTTTTTCTGAAAAAGAAAAGCATTTGACCTGAGGTAAACGCAGAGGATGCATCTTGATGCATTCCCCAGAGAGGATGAAAGCATCCGGGAAAACATAACATTGAAAAAATCGGATTTCTCTTTCCAACGAAAAAGGCGAGTATATAGGTGAAGTCAATTATCCCTTTCTTTTGGAGGACTTCCGGGAATTGTTTTTGAATTTCGTATCTTTCAATCGGATGTTTTTCGAGGTCACATGAGGATTTATAAACATGATTAGTGTTTTTCATTTCTTCCTTTCGTCGTCTGAAATGCTAATTACATTCCGGTAGAGATTCTCTTTTTATTGGCGCTAAGTGATCGATTAATAAAACTCATGACACGCTAAAAGTTTTCAGAACTCGATCTGTGAAGCGAAATGTAGGAAATGATTTTATTTTAAAATATTTTGTTCAACTTTTTTATGTTAACGTTAAAAGCAATTGAACTTCTGAGGATTTGCCTGAATTCGATGACTTATTGCGAGTCTGCTCAGCGACCCGATGGTTACACGGACTGGTCACGCTGACGGGTCGTATCAGGAAACGAGATCTTCGGTGCATTGACCTTATTTTTCGCTCGGCTCTGCTTTTCTTTTGCGAGGATCCCTCAGCTTCGGTGGCATGTTCGATTCTTTTGAGTAATAAGCTACTTCGGATGTTGAGTGAAGCTCTGGTGGGCCTTCTATTTCCGGATTTTGGTGTAATTTTCGTCACAAAAAGTGGCTGGGAAATCTGGATTGAAAGATTCTAAATACTGTATGAGCGATTTTAATCATTTTTATGAGACTTGGTTCTCATACATCACTCTAATTACTTACAATGGCATGCAGTTATTCAAGTAAATGAAATAGAATAATCAGACGAGATAGCAATTGTGGATAATGACCAATGATTATTCCGTTTCTATATTATTTTAAAAATTTAGAATGAAAGATGCTTTCTATAGCTTTTTAAAAATACAATGCAGTATTTTCAAATATATCTCACCACCAGAGGAATTTTAAAATGGTGGTACAGTACTTACTTAGATTTGAATTACAAAGATATTAATTACCAAATTGTATGCTGTGTACCACTGCACTTTTCTGTCCAGGAGTATCAATCTTCATGAATGATAAACCAGATGATTTTTTTAAAGTTTTGCTAACTGAATATGACATGTCCATTGACAAAAAAAAATATATATTTTTTTTAACTACTGTATATACAGGTGGTAACTTGCAATTTGACCTCCGACAATTTGACTGTCCTGCAATTCAATGGTTGAATTTGCTAGTAGGTCAACTCTCAATTTGACCTGCGGAGAGACATGAAACATCAAATGCCATGTAGAAAACATGCCATTCAATCTTGTTTTGCAATTTGACCCTGGTCCAGCAAGGGATTAGGGTCAAATTGCAAGGTACAGCCTGTACCTCATTAGATTGTATTAGCCTCTGATGTTTTCGGACCAATGTAAGTTTTCCAACATTAAGTATGATTCCAATAGAATGTTTTGTGATTTTCAACTTTCTGTGCCTTTTGATTGTCTTGGAGATTAGATTTAGCCATTAGCCCGGATAATAGAGATTTAACAGTACGACAACTTCTATCCATTTTGCAACAAGGTATAGTGTCAAACGATGGATAAAGGGGTGATAATAAGAATAAAAATTTTCAAACTACTGTGCCCGTGTCAATCAGGATTCAGGACTCGGGTTGCAGTTATTGGCAGAGGAATAAATCCCTCAAGACTTTATTTAGGACCAAAATTAATATGCGCTCAAATTTGAGGGCATTCTCTGTTTGATGCAAACCGAGCGTGATTAAATAGTCCTTGATTTTGCCTCGGGTAGATCAGCGAACGCAATATTTATGGCCCATTTCGTATACCGGGTTCTTTTCATATTTTAAACAGCATGTTTCTTTCCATTTTGTTCGTGCTTCGCTAGAAAATTTTATTCGCTGTTTTTTTCTATAAGGAACCATTTTTTCTGTGTCGTTTGGAATCCGAAAATGAATGATTTATAGAAAATCGTTCCTTGATTTCAGGGCATCCCCGTTGCGTAAAAAATATGCGCTGGATTCGTCGAAGCATTCATAATTTAGCGTTCGATTCGGACAAGCTTTGGCACACACTGCTGGTTCCGTCCTTTTTCGTTCAGAGACGTCAAGAAATGATGCTGAAAGTGAGCATCTGATACATCAAGTAGATCAAAGCTTTACTGGAGATTCATTCCTACGCTGACGGGTCTTGTCGAGACTGTTCGCTTTTTTTTTTTAGTCTGCTTGAAAGCATCTGATTGCTTATAAGGGATATGTCGCTGACGATTGGGTTACTATTTGTCTGATTCTGTTGAACTTCGAATCAGCGCTCATCGTTGCATGTGGATAACGGATTAAGGAAGAACTTGATGCGTAAAAATATTGGGGATCTTGATTCCTAAAACGTGAAAACAATAATGTTGAGGAGAGGAACAAGAAAGAAGAGGAAACCAGGGAATCCTGCGCCAAGATAACCAGAATAATTATCTCTTTTGACTCTGAACTCCACGGAAATTATCATCATATTATCATTATCTTTTTAATCTGATTAGTACATAAATCTGGTGCAGTGATTTCTTGTGTGTGATTCTTGATTTGTGTGATTCAGGAAACTGAATGGAATGGAGTGAAAAAGTAGGAACACAGTTTGAAGGTGTCCCTTTGAATGTGTGTTCTTGACCTCAAAAGTAGGAAATCAGCCTCGTGAGTTTCAATTGAAGACTAATTTGAAGTCTGCTTTTTGCGTCAAAAAATAAGCTGTGATACACATAGTTTATCGTACATATAAAATAGTTTAAAGTAAGTGATTGCATCATGCACAATACGTTGTTTATGATATCTTGCAAATCTTTTACTGATGCTGTATAATTTTTTAAACAATCTTTGTCCCTGATGCATTGATAATTTTATATACTGCTTCTGGTGTGAATTTTTTTGCATATAACTCTGACGAAGTCCTATAGAGTCTCATTCGAACATCTAAGAATCACTGCCAATTTTTTTCCGAGGTCCCATAAAATGTAATTTTCATTTTTCATATTAAAACCACTGTGATGCCTTATTACAGTCTCAACACTCAGGGATTCTCAAGTCCAAAATACTAATTTACCCAGGTTAAAGTTGAATATTGAATATTACCTAAATTTGGCTTATGAAAATATTTTTGTTAAATTTCAGACGATTATCGTTTTTTTATATGATGTTCAGAAGACTGAGGCAATCATGTAATTGCCTCTGCAGATGCACGAAGTCATTATCAAGACACGAAAATGATGTTGTACCGTCAGCTGTGATGTAAAAAAAAATCCTTATCTTATTTCGGCGAACGCGGAAACTTATTTTTCCAGGAAAGAAAAACGCGGTCTGTTGCTCGCCAGAACTCAAGATTGTTTCCAAGTCCGCGATGCAAATCAAAACCGAGTCGCATAACAAAGCTCGGATCTCGGTGAAACGGATTGCTTGGTTTCGGCGTGTTGTCTCAAGGAAACCTGGATCCCTTTCCGGATTCGTCAAAACATGCGCGGATCCCAGCTGCGGAACAAAAGGAAACGAATCCCTGATAACTGCTCGACATTCCGGTGGGATTCTGCGTCCGACAGCTGACTTCCGCATCCGGTCTGTCTGACCCCGGCGAGGAATTATGTTATTTCGCAGCACCGCTGATCCTCCGGGGCGTCGTGAGCAGAAATGAGCGCGGAACCTGGGGTCCGGGCCGATTCTCATCACGGTCCAGCAGTATAGGAGATTCAACGAGAAGAAATAGCAGAGATGAAAGGGAAAAGAAAAGAGAAAACTGACCCGGCGTTCACAGCAATTTCGAATCAGCTCTCTCTCTCTTTCTTTTTTTTTTTCTTTTTTTTGGACGCACAACAGGCCCGCCTGCGGGAAGTCCAGCAGTCGATTTTCATCTCATCGAATGTCTGGTTCATCCGACTGGGTTCGTCACTTCATGGTCGCAGTCATGATGTTCATGTTCATGCTATATTTCAGTACTCGCGGGAGCAAGCAAACCTGATGTTTAGACATTAAATGGGCAAGATTGTAAATTTTCACGTAAAAATGTACCGTACGATCAATAAATTTCCCTGACGTGCACGGGTTTTGCTAGTATAACTAAAAATCAACTTCATGCACAGATTCGACTGTCCCATTCAAAGCAACCAGGTTTATTGAGCAGTAGCCGTGAGGCGAATATCTGGTTTTTTTTTTACTGGACAACTTTCCAAGTTTTTGACATTTTCGGTTATTCGTGACATTCAGCATCGCAAACGAAAAATTGCCGAACGAAACTTTTAAATGTGACGTGTTGTCGGAGACAAAGAAAAAGTTGAAACAGCGGGTGAACAATTATTTTATATGTCTTTGCAAAATACAAGTTCCTTCCCATTCAATAAAAAGCACGCAACAAATGAAAAGATAATAAAAAATCAAACATTAAAATTCTCTGAATTTTTTAAAGCTCGTTCTAAATTTACAGCGTGATTATCAGTGCGGTACAGTACAGAATTTCCATTTTCAAAATATGTTTTTTCGATACGAATTTTCAGCGCACATTTATGAAGTCTTGAAGTACTGAAAATAAATATCAAAATAAATACAGTACTTTCTGCCCAAAATTTCGTAATCCACTGACGCAGTTCAAAATTTCCTCAATATGGCGGTTTTCCTAGTGGAATACATTTTCTGGAAATCACATGACCATTATCAACACAAAACATATCAAGACTACAGCACTACGAAGGCGCGTAAAATTTAACGAAAACACATTTGTTCGAACCCCAGAAAATTTCAACTTCTTGAAATCGGGTTCGTTTTTGAAATTTCTCCATCACGGAGAGAATTTTAACCCAGTAAAACTGGAACACGGGATTTCCTACTGCCTTCGAACCAAGCGGTGTGAACGTAGCATATTTCCGCCGGCGCTTTTGATCACAGCCGTAGATTCGCCTGCAGAAATTCTGCTCACGCGGCCGTTGGCAAGAGTTTAACAACGAAATAGCACCGCGGTTTCCCACAGCCCAGCGAAGAGGCTTCGACCTAATATGAAAGGGCTCATATAAATTTCGCCCAGGGATCCCGCATTGCACTCAGTGGCGGCTTTGCTGATCCTCTGCGATACTTTGAGAAGAAAAACGACATCGTAAACTTCCGGCATCTCTCTCCTGCAACTCCATCCACTGAAACTGGAAACCGAAACTGATAACAATTAGGTTACCCTTCCGGGTGAATTACGCGAACCCGGCTGCGCGAGTGCAGCTAAATCGCTGGATTTTCCAAATTCAATCCATTTTAAATGATGAAAATGAATTTGAAAATAAAGCATGTACTCGCGAACGACTTCCATGACCGAGTGGACATTAAGTTGTCTTGTTCCGGCAAGGAAAAGCTTCCTTATGCATTACAAAATCTGGAAAATTATTCGGAAAGTTTTGCATTATCAGAACATTTTTTCATGAAAATTTAAAAACTTTTTGTATCTTTTTTTTAATAAAAGAAGCAATAATGGAATGAAAAACTTTTATGAGCTTAATACATCTTTTAAGAGATGACGTCTTGATCGTTGAATTAATAAGTTGCTTTATAACGTCTTGTATACAGAAATCCGCTCAAACGACGTTTATTTTTAGTTATCGAAGATTGCAGTAAATCACTAGTTGAATTTTTTTAGCTGTACATTTACCGGTGTACTCTGTATACTGGCCAGGAAAACCCCAGGTTTATACAAAATGAGTTTGTGGCACTAAGAAGCTATATCGGGCACAAAGCGAAGACTTCATACTTCAGCAAGATTAGAGAAAATTAATTTTTGAAGTGGAATATCGAATAATTTCCTCTCCAATGTTCTAACCAGGTTCTGAAATATGCCCTATGGATCATCATTTTTGAAAGATACGATAACATGCTGAAAATTTATTTCCGTTAGATTATATATCTCCGAGTATTATTATTCAGAAAAAAAATTAACCAACCGTCTTTTCGGAAAATATGCTTAGATTTAAATCGAACTTTCGCCGTGCTTTATACACTGTTTTTCGCAACGAAAAAGAGTTTTATTCACTGGCTCAATCATCAAAGTTGTTCGGTTATTTTGGTCAGCACCGTCATGAGCTTCCATCTTTTAATTATTATTTTCCATATGAAATGGATTTTTTGCAAGTTCAAGAGAATTGCAACATTGCTTGATTGAAATTTTTAAACTTTATTTTGGCGATTCAAGTTTCCTTCTGAACCAAACCTTATTTTTTGATCATGAAAGTCTTTGAGAAAATAAATCATATAGGATTAGATGGCTATCACTTTTTCCAGGTCCTCCAAGATGTCAGAGTTAACCTTTTTGTTAAATTGTGAGAATATCAAGTCTTTTAAAAGTTCGGTTCTAGTGGTCTTGTCTATCTATACTGTCTAAGTATATTGTTAAAATTGTGGTGGGCAGTGATGAAAGGCTCCTTCTTTGTCTCTCTCCTCAGTTTTGCGCTGAAAAGTCTCCGGAAACGTGCCAAAAGATCTCTCCGTTTTCAAAAGAATAACTCTCAGTCGACCAGCTGAAACTCCCGAAGACTCGTACGAAAATCTACCGAAAACGACCGCGGGGTGTTGGAATTCATCAACGCTCTCAGAAGCGCCTCGGGTCAGGACGTAATAACCAAGTGAGTTGCGCGCGATGGAAACCCAGGCTGCAGTTCGTCGATTGCTCCCGAGGAAAGCCAGGAGAAGGGGGGGTTGAGAGACGAGGGGAACCCGACAACCCATCTGCGACACCCGGAGCCCGAAGTGAATAATTAATTCCGGCGAGCCTTCAGTCTGCCCCCTCTCAGCATCAGTTCCGTTCATCCCCGCGATTTCCCTCACGTGCAATAGAATCGAATCGACTTCCACCTTGAAGGCGATACGCGCTTGGAAGTTGTTCTAGAAACCCCCTCGTTTTATTCTGGAGACTATATCTTCTTCTGCATATATAGCGTGGGTTGCGAGTGCAAGAGAAACGGGAAGAAGAATCGAGGAAGTCGTCTCTATACTGTAGTGGAATGCGAGTGGATTGAAACCTGCTGATTGCAATATAAACGCGCGCCCATCACAACTTCCGAAATCTTTTCCGGACATCCCGTTTTACGACGTTAGGCTGTAAACAAGTGAGATTTCAACAAATCAATTCCGGGAGAATTCCCTGAATAATTTTATTTTTCAGCAGATGAATGAAATAAGCACTCTTTTGTCTGAGGAGGAAAATCCCGCGGGAGAAAATCACGTTCAGTAAACTTTTGCTATTTTCATATTTTTCGTGCCAGATTTGCAGTACTGTACCGTATTAGACTGTATTGTAGAAGTCTGCTTCATGAAGAAAGGTTTTCATGTGACTCGAATTCCGACATATTACTGAATTTCTCCTGCTGTATCTTTTAGGGGCATCATATATTTTGTTTTTAAATGCCAGGTTGTCCAGGTATGTTATACTGTACACTCAAACGTCTCAACTTGAATTTCAAGAGACCAGCAAAAAATTGACCGAGGGAGGTTTTGCGTTAGGGAAACAATCATTTTTTGCTGTGGGAAACATAGAAGAATCGCAGAATATTGTAATATTGGTGATATTCTAAGCCTTAAATTGCTACGTAAATGAGTTGACATTTTGATCCTGAACTTGAAAGCATGGGTTCGTTTGCCCAATTATCCTTACACTTCCTGTGAATAATTCAGTTAATTTTCAGTTTCTTTTCTATTTCCTGTGTCAAGAAAATAATAGCCAAAAGGCCTCAGAAAATTTAAAATAGAAGGTCTGAGAGGAAAAGCCTCGAAGCCAGAGAGGTTTTCAATTTTTTCAAACAGAATCCAGACTGGGACTTGAAAAAAAAAATTGACTTAGAGAGGTAATGAATTAGGGTGGTTTGTGATATCAAGGTTCAACTGCATCAATCTCATTATTTGGGATTCGGGATTGATCACCAATACAGTAATTGGTTATCAATTCAGCTATGCGTAAATGTTGAAACTATGAAAATATATACAGTACCATACAACGTCTTGAAAAGCTCATTTAAATTAAGCGACTTCAGTTCCCTCTGATCAACCAATTATTGTATTTGATTCAGTCCCAGTAAAGACGTACTAACCAATACTTGGAACGATTTCATGATTTTCCATCCTAGCGACAAATCCCTGGTCATTAGAACGGATCATTTGGATTTGCGCTTTATTACGTAAGCGACATGAAAATATGCATGTAGGGAAAGCACGAGAGTACGCGTGTCGCGCGAGACATTTATTACTGACCTGGACTATGTATCCATTGCACGACCGTGTAGAAGGGAAATGAACCCGGGCTTCCCCATAGCTACACGATCCATTCGTTTTTGGGGCAGACGAACAGGAAATAGGACGGGGAAAAAAAAAGAACTTCAGCGAGTTCCGGAATTCCCAGTCCTTCTAGCGAGGTGAACGAATACGCGCCGTCGTCACTCCACTGCAGTTCCGAATAAGCCTATAACTGCGCGCCCTGGGCTTTTCAGCGTCTTGGAGCACAAGCGTATTTATTCGAAGGCGTTTTTATAAAAAAATTCCCTTTGTGATCAATAAGGAAGAGCTAACTTTAATTTTAAACATGGAAACGTTTCAACAAGTTTTTTTTTTCCTCTCTGCGAAAATTTACGGACTCGTCTTCCGAAGTCAGTGACCTTCCTTGCGTTTCCGATGCATGAGTACACAAAAAAAAGAGTTATTTGTGTCTCAGTTAAACAAAAATCGTTGCGCTTTTCGAGTGGGTTCTTAAATTTCGTTAAAAGAATGATTTTCTTGTAGGAATTTCCCCAGTAAGTATATTGATTGGTGGGCCATGATCTCTCTCCATAATTTTAACACGCCGGTGGAAATAATGCAAAGACAAAAAAATTGCAAATGCTGATTGACAACGTCAGAGGCGGTGAAATGTACTTTTCACAATCGTCCAAAAATAAGTTGCTACCAGTATAGTTCTGTCAAATTATTCTAAAAGTGAAATCCCCGGTTGCGCGGCAGCAGTGAGGTGACGTCAAGGCTTATTCGGATATTGACGCGCGGGACCCGAAAAGTCGCAGAACCTCGTGTTCGCATAAATAAGCTTCCGCAAAAATATTTTTTTAAGGGAAACACTAGGGTAAGGAAGAGCTAACTTTTATTTTAAACATGGAAACGTTTCAACAAGTTTTTTTTTCCTCTCTGCGAAAATTTACGGACTCGTCTTCCGAAGTCAGTGACCTTCCTTGCGTTTCCGATGCATGAGTACACAATAAAAAAAAGAGTTATTTGTGTGTGTCAGGTAAACATAAATCGTTGCGCTATTCGAGTGGGTTCTTAAATTTAGTTAAAAGAATGCGCTTCTTGTTGGAATTGCCCGAGTAAGTATATTGATTGGTGGGCCATGATCTCTTTCCATAATTTTAACACGCCGGTGGAAATGATGCGAAGACAAAAAAATTGCAAATGCTGATTGACAACGTCAGAGGCGGTGAAATGTACTTTTCACAATCGTCCAAAAATAAGTTGCTACCAGTATAGTTCTGTCAAATTATTCTAAAAGTGAAATCCCCGGATTTTCTGATGAGGATGTCATGCACTTTGCGCTAAAATTTCAATTTGTTGGCATTCAAGTGCCCAGATCATAAATGTCCATTAAAGAGAGGGTGTCAAATTAGCAGCTTAAAATCTTGTCCCTGATCCAGTAGTGGTTTAGACTTGGAGCAGTGTTACATCACAAGCTATTTGGGTCCATGGACCAGTAAATTTCTGTAAAATTGTTTGCGGACCAGCAAGTTTCCGAACAATTTTCTGTGGAGCCGGCAAAAAGTTTTGTGAAATTTTTGCAGACATAAAAAACGATTTGAAGGACTTCATGCGGGAACTTGAAAAGTTTTTGCTTCTGGTGCACAAATAAATTTAGGAACCAATAAAACCGCATCATTGGAATGTCTTTAAAAAAATTAGAAACATAGACTTGACAAAAGGTTCCTCAGAAGGAAAAATTAAATTACTTTACATCAACAGGTGAACATTTGTCTGTTATTGGAAGAAAAGCCAAATTATATGTTTCCTTAGATAATTTTAACTGTCATGGTCTTTCTGAAATTTCAGATAAAGATAACAGACTTAATTGCTACTTTTGATGTCATTTATTATGCTGAAGAAAATTTCCGGTGGATTTGTAAGAAAAACTTCTGCAAACTGGCGTCGATCTGGGGACCTTAGGTTTGGGAACACACTGGTTCAGAGAATACTGACTCCTCAACGTTTGCACCCAAAAAATGACATAGTAAGGTACTAAGAAAACTTTTGAACTGTCCCTGAACATTCTCACGTTGATTCTTTCCACGAAGTACACATTTTTTACAAAGGAAATCTAGTCACAGCGACCATCGGTCGTCATTTCCGCAGCATTCGTCGCTAGTACGTAAATCAAAATAGCTGAGATTGAAATGAAACCTCGGAGATTCATGCTTCGAATGAAGAGTAGTTCGTGACCCCTGCTGAACAATACACGCAGAAGTGCCGTGAATAAATCAGAGCCCTTATATGTGCGACGAAACGGTGCTTCGAAGATTGCGGATTCTATTTCCGCGTCCAGAGCCTCGAAAGCCAGGATTTGTCAAACTCTGAGATAGCCTCAAATTTCCTGAGTGGAGGACTCCTCTCGCAAAATTTACCGCCGGTTGTTCTCTTTTGCTCAGACGCGATCAATCATAGAAACTCGGACAAGGATGAACGAATTCCGCTCCGTGGTCTGAATTAATTTTAGAATTGCAAGGGGAATACCAAAGTTCTTACTGCTTCATATCAAAACCCGGATAAACTATTTCTAATGCCAAAATTGAAATTTTTTCTTGGATCCGGCGAAATGCGAGCACATACTGGTCGATTGCTGCGCAAACTTTCAAGACTTTGATGAATCCATGACATATCTCGCTGATAACAGACGAAATGCGGCTTAAATGAATTAAATACACTGTTTTTAAGCCTTCATAGTTCAGAATTTTAGGATTTTACTGGTCATTTCTAGCTTATTCGGTTTACATTGTCGATGAATTGAAGGGGTTGCGATTATCAAATCGAAAGAGGAATTCGTTCATATACCAATAAATGAAATATAATTCAAATTATCCAGGCTTTGATTAATCATACATTTAATCACCTATACTCACATTTTATACATTGAAGGGAATATAATTACCGTAAATACTTTCTCGACTGTAGAAAGCAATTTTATTCCATTGAGATGATTCAAGATACTGTACAACATAATGTATCTCGGATTATCTAGTGAAACAAACCGAGTCATCTTTTTCCCCGTGTGTTCGAATACTATTTCAATAATTCAGATAAAAAGGTGAACAATTCCGTTATTACTTGACATTATGTTTCTAAAAAGTTCGCGATATTTGAAGGGCTTAAGGCTAAAGCTAAATTGAAAGGTTTTCAGACAAGTTTGTTTACAGCCAACGAGTCGGAAATAAATTGGTCTTCCAGCAGTTTTAGTTTTAGTTTAATGAAGTTTGTCTGGGAGCAGGCTGATCACCTTGTGCTTTAATTTCTGTTCATTTATTGCATTATGATGTCATTGTTTTTCTTGATATTTTCTCTTCTTCTTCTCTTCATTTTATGATCTTCTGAGGGGGGAAAGTGTGCGCATCTACATCATTTGTGCGTCTGTACATTCTTTGATGCATTTTTCTTTTCTGTAATACCCAAAAAGGCTTATTCCTCTTTTTTTCATTCTGATGTGATGGAATGCGTTTGGATGATTGTGGATGGGGAAGGGAGGGGGTTAGATGTGGGAACATTGTTTGGATTTGGTCAACACTGAAAAGTGGAAAATGAAGTTTGTTCATCATCATAATTATCCCAGAAGTTTATCAGACTTCTACTGCTCATTGATTACTGTATTCGAATCAAGGATTCTGGTCATTTAGCCGGAATAATCAGAGAGGTTCACACTTGTCTCGTCGTAGGTTTTATAGGAGTCTCTTCATGAGTTTCCCAGACAAGAGGCAGAAGTATATACGCATTTCGGCAGCTTCATTCATTTTTCCCGCGATATGGCCGCGCTTACAGTATTTGAAGAAGAGGTCGTTCCCTTTCGTCCCCCACTACTGAAAAGAAAGAAGAGCTCGACTGCTCCCGAATAAATANTACACTTTCATGTGCTTCGAGGTCAACGGTTCAATAAAACGCGATGACGATGACGTTGACGTCGAAGTCGGTGACGAGGAAAGGTAATTCTGCGCGATGAGCGCCAGCTTTCAGCTCAGATGCCTCACGGTGTATGATAGAACCTCCTACGCTATATAATATACGTAGACAGCAAGATTGCCTTTTTAGTGCTCCCTGCATTGCTTCTTTTCCCACGCCTCGGGCGGGTAGGGAATCTGCCTCAGCCCCGTGGGGGTAAAGGAAAAAAAAAAGAAGAAGTTGATAAATATGAAAAATGAAAGGTCTAAGAACGTGAAAGCTTATTTTTCCATTACTCGCCAATACGCCAGCGGATTAACGCTTAAATAATCGATCGGACGACCTTTTCCGGAATGGATTTCGGTCTCTCTCTTCGGCCGCATGCTTCTGCGTTGGTGGGAAATTCGACATCGGTCGTCAGTTTTGCGGCTCCCGTCGGGGATTGCGTGACCACGACGTAGTTAAGGCTTGAATTATTCAACTTGTTTCTCTATTCCAACGTATAAGGAAAAAAAAATTGACTGTCAGCCCGGGCTCATTTTAGCAGAAGTTCGGTTTTCACCTACTGCATTTGCAATGCCTGCTGTAAGAGCGAATTGAATGACATTTATCGTTGATAACTCGCGGAGGAAAGCTTTCCTCCGCAAAAGGGCACGTTTCATTCTTTATTTGCATACCCATGAGTCTATGACTCAGTTTCATGATTCAGAAACCCTCTCAGTGTTCCTATTTTTTGTTAAAAGCAATCCATCTTCTGGAGAAACTGTGACAAAACAGCATAAACAAACAGAGTGTCCATTTACACTCGTAAAACGAGACACGGCTCGAAAAACACTCGAAAAATCAGAAGAGTCTCATGTTTTATGGAAACTTCAACAGTATTACAGTATGCAAAAATTTCATTCGTTGCCAATGCAATTTTTCGATAGAATTTAAGCATTGAATTTAAATTGAAAAATGTTCAACTGCCGTTTTCAATTCTACGATGCAAAAGGTAAAATCCTCTTTTTTTACAGAAATCTTCACGAAACCACCTGGTAAATAAGACAAGAGTAGAATAGATAAAAAAAACATATACAGTATTTAATTCAGTAAGAGGTCGTTTTAAATCGTCTGCCACATTGCAAACAAATTTAGACGTACTTTATAATATAGTATTTATGGCATTGAACAGTGATCACGTTTAGGTGCGGTGGGAATATTTTAGTGCAGATGAATTCTGACACAGAAGTTCCTTTCGACTGCTTAATCCATTTTTCCCTCCACGTTTGGTACTTGAGAAGAGGTGCATTGTTTATCAGGATTCAGAAATCAATTCTTAGATTCCCTGGAGTTATTCCAGGTATACTGTATATGGGTGATTTTTTCTTCTTTCGGGATTTCATTCCTAAATCGATGCTTTCAACGCGTCGATGGGCGTCCTTGGAACTCAAGGATGCCCGAGGAAAATGCACCACTGTATTATTAGAGTTTGATCTCCAGTATAGAACTTCATCACGTTCTTTGTCAAATATTCCAAATGTACTCAGTGGATCAGATATTTATGACTGAATCACCACAGGGTATATCTTTGAATAATCGCAAATTCAATTAACCGTTCAAAATTTTTGAACCCGAAATATTCTTAAATCACAAGTTACTGAAATTATCGATATCCCGAATAATTAGTACAGGTACTGTATTTTCAATCAACGACTCTGGTCATAACCGATTCTTGCTCACAACGATTTCGTTTTTCAGGCACTTGTATAATACCTACTGACAGTTTCTTTGTAACGAGATTTTACTCCATTTCGGTCCCTCGTGGGTGACTGAAAAATGTGCAGCATAATTATTTCCGTACTCCACGGAGGATAGCTAAAACTGTACGGTAATTTTGAATTGAATATTTATGACCCTCAAATGTTTTTTTCTTTGACTATCTGTAAGAAGGCATATACATTACAGTAGTAATGCATCCTCTCAACTGAGGGTCCTCTCCATCGTTGTAACATCGTTTTATACGGCATTGAATTCAACTACAGACATCGAAGCATCGAATATATTCTGTCATGCATATTTGTCTTGATTCTCTTGAATTATATAAGCGTATTTCTGGCTGAATGACGAAAACGCATCAAGCTTTCGAATTTCGGCTTCATGATAAATTTAATACCCCTTTCAGGCTGTGGATCCACTCCTCTGTGCAATGACAAACAACATGCTTGATGGCTTCTAGTTAGTAACGAGTCAGCGTGAAATCCACTCTCAGCTTCCAGTTCACGTCAGTAGAATAAATAATTTGTCAGGCTGTCATTTACCTTTACATTTTAATCAAGAGACGCATTTCTGTTACTTTTGTTCAACGAGGCATCCATTGGGGGAAATACTCTGCTAGAATGCCTTCGGTGACTATCATAGAGCAATTGATCCAGGACAAGAATTGACAACTGCGTATTTATATTTTCCGCAACAACAAAAAACGATGCTATCAAGGTCAAGAAAATTTAAAAAATAGGACTATAAGCTGGTTTGATGAATTGTCTTTTTACAATTAATTTATTAGCATGCCTTCAAACGCACAAAACTCTGGAGTTTCCAAAGATATGGTTTTCTAAAAAAACCTGATGCATTCCAAACTCAGTTGAAATAAGTATCACTCTATCTACATACTGTAGAGTGTAGAGTATATACTGTACCAAGAATAACTGATTTGAAGAAGAGAATCAAAGAATTATTTTGGTAAAACTACATTTCTGAGAATTCTCAAACTTTGAAGAAAAACTTCTTATACGCGCACGCTGATCATCATCAAAGCAGAGGAATTCTGGCGCTTGGGTTTGGTCTCTTCTGAAGGCGAAGGTTCGTGTGACCCGTAAATAATACGTTATCAAAGTTCAGACTAAGACGTCTGTGAACTGACTTCAGCAGTACTTCCTTTCTTCTCTTCATTTTATGATCTTCTGAGGGGGGAAAGTGTGCGCATCTACATCATTTGTGCGTCTGTACATTCTTTGATGCATTTTTCTTTTCTGTAATACCCAAAAAGGCTTATTCCTCTTTTTTCATTCCGATGTGATGGAATGCGTTTGGATGATTGTGGATAGGGAAGGGAGGGGGTTAGATGTGGGAACATTGTTTGGACTTGGTCAACACTGAAAATTGGAAAATAAAGTTTGTTCATCATCATCATTATCCCAAAAGTTCATCAGACTTCTACTGCTTATTGATTACTGCATTCGAATCAAGGATTCTGGTCATTTAGCCGGAATAATCAGAGAGGTTCACACTTGTCACGCCATAGGTTTTATAGGCGTCTCTTCATGAGTTTCCCAGACAAGAGGCTGACGTATATATCGTAAAGCCGTCGAAGTAAGTAAAAAGGGCGCTATACCGGCGCGAATGTCATAAACTTCTTCTCCAGCAAGGGAAAGCAGGGGGTGATGACTTTTCTTTCTTCTCGAGCTGACGAGGGCTTATTTATTACACTTTCATGTGCTTCGAGGTCAACGGTTCAATAAAACGCGATGACGATGACGTTGACGTCGAAGTCGGTGACGAGGAAAGGTAATTCTGCGCGATGAGCGCCAGCTTTCAGCTCAGATGCCTCACGGTGTATGATAGAACCTCCTACGCTATATAATATACGTAGACAGCAAGATTGCCTTTTTAGTGCTCCCTGCATTGCTTCTTTTCCCACGCCTCGGGCGGGTAGGGAATCTGCCTCAGCCGGCACCCCCATTTCCTTTTTTTTTTCTTCTTCAACTATTTATACTTTTTACTTTCCAGATTCTTGCACTTTCGAATAAAAAGGTAATGAGCGGTTATGCGGTCGCCTAATTGCGAATTTATTAGCTATGGACGACCTTTTCCGGAATGGATTTCGGTCTCTCTCTCGGCCGCATGCTTCTGCGTTGGTGGGAAATTCGACATCGGTCGTCAGTTTTGCGGCTCCCGTCGGGGATTGCGTGACCACGACGTAGTTGGGGCTTGAATTATTCAACTTGTTTCTCTATTCCAACGTATAAGGAAAAAAAATTTGACTGTCAGGCCGGGCTCATTTTAGCAGAAGTTCGGTTTTCACCTACTGTATTTGCAATGCCTGCTGTAAGAACGAATTGAATGACATTTCTCGTTGATAACTCGCGGAGGAAAGCTTTCCTCCGCAAATGGGCACGTTTCATTCTTTATTTGCATACCCATGAGTCTATGACTCAGTTTCATGATTCAGAAACCCTCTCAGTATTCCTATTTTTTGTTAAAAGCAATCCATCTTCTGAAGAAACTGTGACAAAACAGCATAAACAAACAGAGTGTCCATTTACACTCGTAAAACGAGACACGGCTCGAAAAACACTCGAAAAATCAGAAGAGTCTCATGTTTTATGGAAACTTCAACAGTATTAC
>CAJPEX010004428.1:0-17166 GCA_905338405.1 Notodromas monacha | reverse complement strand
GTTTTCTTTCGCATTACCAGACAAAAATGCTGCGCGAGCAACTGTGGACTTCAGTGCCAGCCACCGGATTTGGACGCTACAACCGAAGTGAACGTCACGATCAAGCCAGGATCCTGCCCAAGAGTGACATCTGATTCAAATTTTCTGAAATGCATTCCGTCGCAGGAATGTGAGTTCGACCCGGATTGCCCGGGACATTCAAAATGCTGCTTCACTGGCTGTGGCATGAAGTGCATGAATCCTAAAGGTATTCTCTAATTTAAGAATGAATGCTTGAGGATATGGAAAACATGTTTCTTTCTTACCACAGTTTCGGTGAAAGTGAGTCCGATCATGCTCGTCACGCCACCACAATGCGACAGAGACGGATATTACATACCAACACAACGGCAAGGAGAACTGAGTTGGTGCGTCGATTCGGAAGGTTATCCATTGCATAGGACGATGACTCGTGGTTATGTCCAGTGTGATAGACAAGGTGAGGAAAATATTCAAGGCGTTCACTTCCTTTTCCTGTTTCAAAATATAATCCATGGACAATTTACCACTTTTTTCCGAGTTGTGATGTATTATTTCACTCTCTTACCAGCATATATGATTCAACTGATCGATATGGAGAAAATAAATCATTAAGAAAAGCTTGGTTCCTATGGGCTTGCGACTCATATTTTGCGTTCTCCTCCACCAAAACCCTGAGCCGGAAGTAATGATGTCTCGAAGTGACTGAAATTTATTCATACGTGGTTCGCTAACTTTCTTGCGGGATTATTGAGGCCTATTTTTTTTTTTGCTGATTGAAGTGCTGTTGCGTAAGTTCAATTTCTTTCTTGATTGAGATTCCTTTCAGCTGAGTTCAATTTCTCGTCGTTCTTGAGAACCCTAACACACAGATATACAATACAGTATATACTGTAGATTATACAATTCACGGAAAATATGCTTGCGCAGTACGAGATGGTTTTTTTATGATTGGAGGACTTGAGACTAGCAAACATACTGAACAAACTAATGACCTTTGTGAGCTTCTCAGTATCCTCCACTTTCTGGTCTCAATCTTAATTTTTGACGTTTATCCTAGCCTGAGGGTTCCAATATCTCGAAGTTGCTCAAAGTGGGGGAAAATAATTGGGAGATGAATAGGAAGCTGCTTTAAGGTTCTTGCTACGTAACATCATCACTTGAAACGTTTACTTTACAAGGGTTACTTTTCTTTCACCTTATTGTCGTGTGCCCATCTTAATTGAGCTATAATAAGGGATGAATGAGCATTTGCACCCTATTTCAGGACGCATAATCAAGCGAGAGTCACTTGGCCCAGTTTGTCCGAATGGAGGCAGCGAGCCGAAGGTGTGCCATCAGGAATGCCTCAGGGTGCGATGCCCTGCTCACCCAGACGCCATTTGTGTTGCTGACCCTTGCAACGAATGCCGCATCCGCTTCGTTTTGTGAGTATAACTAACTGTCACTTATTTTTTGACGCAAGATTTAATTTGATTTCCTTATTTACTTTGCGAGTCGAAAAGTGTGTCCGGGCGTCCTTTAGAAAAGGCAAGAGAAATCAGAGAGGAATGAAAAGCAGAAAAAATATCGTCTATCAATGATAAAAGGGGGACGACACATTTTATCGTTAAATTTTCCGTACATGATCAATCGCAGCATTCTTTGGAACTATTTCTAAAAAGTGCTGTGCGTACTCATGCTTTTCGGCTATGCGTCATTTTGAGCTTTGCTAAAACTTTCCGCGGTAGAAAAGTGGGCTTGCCTTCGGATTAACGTATTTATGTAGAATATAGTTTAAAAAAGAAGCACTGCTTTTATTCAGACAATCTGGAGAGGAAGTTCGTTGCGAAGAGAAGTGCAGCCAACCACGATCCGTCGGAAACTGCAGAGCAGCCATCGGCAGGTTTTACTTCAACCAAGAAGCGCAAGAATGCCAACCTTTCTTGTACAGTGGATGTGGTGCCAATGACAACAATTTCGGCACGAAATCGGAATGCGAAGAAGAATGCATTGAGAATGGTATGGTTGCAATATTTTCCAAAATCTGTCTTCTAGATCTAGACCATAGCCTTCCACACTTTTTTTTTTGAATTGCGTGCGAAAATCCTACACCCCTCTTTTTTTAAGCTTGATTCGAACATTTCTGGAGGACTTCTCTAATTGTTGGATATTATAGAATGGCATTTTCTCTGTTTTTGTGCAGTCGAAATTTGTTTGCAACCGCGAAGAACCGGGATTTGCAGAGCACACATGACCAGGTGGTGGTACAACCCTGCAGCTCAACGTTGTCAAATTTTCCATTACGGAGGTTGCGACGGAAACAGGAACAACTTTGAAACGAAAGAAGCCTGTGAAAGCACATGTCCTGGTAACTGCCTGAATTTAAAAAATAGTGTACCTCCATGTCACGAATTTTCCTGTATCTCGGATTTTTTTGCGATTTTTCATTAGACGTCGTCATGTGCCCGAAGTGGTCAGCGGAAAACGTGAACGAACCCTGCAGCAGGCGGCAAGCTTGCGCCAACATTTCCTGCACCCAGTTGCCAGATTCTTACTGCAAAGTTGACCCTTGCACTTGCTCTGGAATGCTGGTTGATTACGCCGGAAACCCAGCAACGTGTCCCGAGACAACAGCTGACGCATCGGAGACGTCCACGACGGAAACTGTTCGCGAGGAACCCGGCGATTTTATCGATGACGCTGAGGAGTTCGACTCTGAATTGTCTGTCATGAAGGCAAACATTATCCCCATGTGCGAAAATGTTCGCAAGGAACGGGTAGACCTTAAAGCTGAGGAAATCCCGGAATGTGACGAGGAAGGGCACTTCAAGCCTACTCAGTGCTACAGGCGACCAGAAGGGGAAACCCCGATTTGTTGGTGCGTGGACGACGCTGGGAATCGGGTCACCAACGTTGTTGAGTTCCCTCGAGGCAAATTTGAATGCCGTGAGTCGTCGGGATCAAGTTAATTTAATCTTCGGTTGCAGCGTCATCTTTTTGTTACAGAGCGAGTTCCGATCGAGTCGGTGCTTGTGAAACTAGCTTTCGCCAAGGAAGAGGACGTTCCTGTCGAGTCTCACTCAAGCTTGATCTCCGAAATCGCTGATATTTTGAAAGACGTCCCTGAAAACGTTCCGAAAAATGCGATCAATTTTAAGCAACATCCTGGCGTGTTCAATCTGGAATTCGTCCTGGAAGGACCCAGAAAGCTCGACATTGCTTACCATCTTCAGCAGCTGGTGCGTGGCTCATCATTTTACCTCACTAAAGAAAGCAAAAACAAAAAAAAGCACTCAAAACATGCACACTGCACAAAATAAAAATTTGGGAAATTTCGATGGAAAGAACGGCCTATCCATGCGTATATGATCAATTACCGTGTTATTCGCATCGATAGCCTAAACATTTTACTGCTTATGCGCGAGTAACCAGTACAATAATGTGACCGGTAATGGATTACGCTGCAGTTTAGCATTGTTGAAATATTTAATTAGTCATGCCAAAAAATCGTCGGGTCAGGAATCTGCACCATGTTTGAGCTGGCAACGTAAGCAAATGTGCGAAAAAATCAGGCGGAATTGCTTCTGTGCTTGTAGATCCCCGAAAACAATACAGTACTTTGTTTTACTCTCCTCCATCATCGAAGCATCAAAAGCGAATAGGCTAAAGTATTCATAACTTTTCTCCTAATTTTCATCTGACCGTTTTTCAGTAATTGCCTGAAAATAATCATCATTTATCTATTCCTGGCGAAATATAATCTTGGAACAGCAGCGGCCTATCCGTGAATAATTCGATCGAAGTCCACGTCTAATTTCTTATTGTCAAATTTGGTAATCACAAAGTTTAAGTCGATACTTCACGTTTAATTTCAGGTAAAGAATGGCGAAATGTCGTTGCACTTGGGAGAAACCCCGATGTTGGCGAACTCGAACCTGTCTGACTTCGTGCACAACGTAGAAGCGACACCTTTCGTGAACGAGATCCCTCAGTTTTTCTCCACTGAGAACCAGCGCGAGGCATTGTACGCCCCCGGGGCAATCGAAGCACCGTACATAATCGTCATAATTGTGGCCTCAGCCCTCATGCTGATCGTTCTCGGAGCCCTGGGCATCGCCATGGTGGTGTATCGTCGCAAAATCACGGGATCGTATCCGAAATCCGGGAAAACCTCGCCTTCGACGGCGAGCACCACGAGTACCATCTCAAGCGTGTCCAGTGGTCTCACTGTCAACTCTCCGTTGTACGCGTATGAGACCAAGAACCAGCTAGCCAGAAGATTCGACGATGATTACAGCTATGAACACGGGCGGAAATTCTCCATCACGTCCACTGATGGTGGACCATCATTCACGCATGATTATGAGATCGTGACGGATGCTGATGGAAAAACAAACTCCGGCGGCTTACATTGATTTCAATTCAGCGTCGTTCAAATTAATTCACCGAACGGTGACCCGAAACTGAAGGGACCAATTCTGAAATAGGAATTTCACACCGTCCGTCAATATTATATCTCGTAGAAAATGCCCAATCTCTTTTTGAACAACTGTAGAAAATTCGTATCTTGCAGATTCCAAGAGAAACGCTAACTACAGTCGAGTTATTTTTTGTTGTCATTCATTTTTGAGTTACTCGTAACATTCATAATTGCATCCAGAGTTTTTTATGACGTATGATGTGCTCTCGCATTCAATATTCACAAAACCACGGAAATAGGTTCCGAATTTTGATAAAAAAAATTGCGGATTGTGAATGAACGAAGTTCGGGATTTTATTGTCTGTAAACAAATCAGCAGCAGGTTTTCTAACTTGAATATAGGTTATCTTGAGCTGGATTAAGAGTTCGAAGATTGGAAAATTTTGAATTTGCTTTGTAATTCCTAAATTTCAAGTTTTATTTTGTTTCCGAAAAATCTCCGAAATTATCTGGAGCATTTCAGCAGCACCGTTTTTGAACACAGAAACGGAGGACGAGTCCTTACTAATTGTCGAATACAGAATACTGTGATGAGTTCTCCAGCATTTTGACATTGAATAATTCAATGTACAAAACATAATCAGGAAATTAGTCTGATTTCATTGATGAATTTCGTTGGAGGCAAAAATGTACCATAGCTTTCAAGGTCTTGGAATTTCTGAAGGTTACTGTGTCAGGATAAATTCTTGGGAAATGGTGCACGTCAGATTTTGAAAACAAATTCTTTTGAAGCAATCCCGATTCAGCGATTTTGAATCTCGTCATTCACAGAAATTGCTCTTCTTCGTTATTATCTTGGCATGCGGTGTGAAATTACTATGCAAGATGCGTTCATTTTGGTTTTCCTTGCAAGCTTATCAAGCGGTTTTCCGGGTCTGATCCCAGTGAAAGCACCGCAATGAAGCGCAACTTCGCGGTAAAGTCGCCTTTGAAAAAGACAATTCCTTTGAAACCCGACGAAAAATGTTCCTTGTGATTTTGGGAGTAGCAGAAAGAAATTTCGGGGACAAAAGAACTCCTGGCGTCGGAGTTTTACACATTTAAAGTGCCTTGTTGATCGCAAGAAAACGAGAGATGGTCCATAAGTTGTCAGACTCGTACATTAACTGTCCTTTCAGATATTCGCAATCTTTGTCTAGCAGCAGTCAAGCGTATTTGCGAAAATATTTTTGCCGAGAGATCAGAAATGAAGCTTGAAATATGTCCATCGCGCGTGTCCATAATGGCTGACATGCGTTAGATTTATCCCTTGAAAATTACTTCAATTAAATCGACAGAACTGTTGAGGTTATTAGAGTGAAATAACGTTTTAATTGAATCATGATAAGTGTAGAAAGTTATGGATCATCCCTCGTGAATTCAGAAGCGACTCACGCTATATGTAAACCGGTCAAGTGCGCCCGAGTTGAACCTCGTTTTCCGGACAAACAAACAACAAGAAAAAAAAGAGAGAAAAACGGCCTTTCTCGGTATTAAGTTGTGATAGCCCTCATTGATTTTGCTTTTCTGGAGCGAATATTTTATTTTATTTTTCAGGGGTAAGTGTGTCGAGCGAGTCTTCGTCGGCCGCCCTTCGGTTTCCTATCGTGAAATCTCACCTCTTTTTCCTGGCCGCGAGATTGAACTCACATTTGTGTTCCTGAGCCACCGCCTCGGAATCCGCGATGTTGATCGCTCGCGACAGTAATTGATCGCTTGTCGTAATGCATTCGAAACTCTTGTACCCACAGGGTTTATTTATGACGGGCTCACGCGGAACCCCGACCGACTCTCGCTCACCCACTGTCCCCACTGTTACCAAAATTTTTTTTATGCTTCCTTAAAACGCGGTGGTCGCTGATGTCGCATGATTTCTCCTGCTCGTCTTCGCATGCAGTCGGGCTTCGAAATCTCGTTTTTTGTTTTAGCGTAGTGATTTCATGTTTTGTGTTGCTCGCAGGCAGCAGTGGCCATTTCAAGTGAAGGTTCATCTATATACAGGCTCCTTGGTATTTTTTTTTGTTTTGCTCCCTTGCGCGAAGTGTAGATAAGTCGTAGCATCGGTGACTGAACGCGCAAACGTCACCAATTTTCCCAGCAATCTAGTGACGCTACAGTTGACGTACGATGCTTCGGAAATGAAACTGTCGGCGAACAGCCGCATGAGTTTCTCCTCGCTTTTGTTGTTTTTTTTTTCTTTCGGCGACGCTTCTTTTTGCAAATACAAATGCTTGAGTAAAACGTGCAGTGAAATTGTGGAAGAACGCGATACCATTTTGTAAAAACAAGTTCGTTTTTCTTTTATTTTCGATTCCCTTCATGATGGTGGCGGACATCGAGTCAATAGCTTTTCTGGAACCCATATTTTTGGTCTCACAAAAATCAAGATATTGAAAGTGCTCGGGGTATTTTCATGGAGCACTTGTTCGTTAAGAAAATTGCTTTCGGTTATTCGAAAACTTTCCTTGGTTTCTCTGATGTGTTTAATTGCTTTGCCATTTCGCACGTCTTCGAAAGTCCATTCGACATTTGAAATTTGCAGAAGACCGGCACAACAACGTCGATGGTTTTTCGTCGTTAGTTTTGATCGGGTTTACTTTTCGTCTGCCTGAGTTTAAAGATTACAATGCTAACGCAGTTTCATTTTAATTTTTAATAAGTATTAACGTAGGAAGTACAGTAATCAAGGACAACGATGTTTGCATGAATGAAGATAAAGACTGCCCCCATGTGGTTAGCCTAAGGGGTTTCCTGAGATTAAGAAAAAAGGAGGATGAAAGCCGAGGATTTATGCTCTAATTCATGAAAGACATTAGTTTGAACTGAATCTAAAGTCTTCTTAATGATACTGACGGGACCCAGAACGGATTTCTCCTAAAAATAAATCGTAGAATATTTTTTCGATCGTTGTAGATGGAAATAATGCTCACATAACGGGGGCATCATAGGTAACGATTGTTTTGTAAAAAATACCCGGTGGACATAATCAGTGTAAAGATAAGTTCAGCGAGAGATAATTTTTTACCATCTCGAGCTTCTGTTACTGATTTTTCCGGTTGTCATGAGCAGGAGTTCTTTTCTCCTGTTTTACACTGGTTCACCGAGATCAACCAGAACATCGTCCAACTTCCTTAATGCTTTTTCGAATAGAATTTGAAGATCACAGACCCGTGGGAAACAAAGAGAGAATTTTTTGTATTTTTAGAGCGACTCCGAATGTGGTCGCCGGCGTCGCGGGCCTGCGGCCGACGAATTCTTGCGCGGTGCCTCTCGGAGTGACAGCGTCGTCAGAGATCGTGACACTTCACCTGATTTTTATCCCCCGTCACAGCTACTGTATTATCCATGCCGGGCTTGTTAGACTCAGTGTAATTAATGTATTTCCTTAATCTTACCTGTTCTTCGGGGAGACGACAGCCTGGGTTTGTTAGCCTAAGCCGCCTTTGAATCGATTATTACCCTCTCATCAAAACGGGCTTCTCCGTGATAGTTTATACAAGACGTCCGAAAAAGCTGTCCTTGGGATTATGCATATTGTTTTTATCCCGTAAAGTAACGCGGATTTGCGAGGAAATTTTAACATGCATTCCATTGAACATAATCGAGGAGCGATTTCGCAGGAAGTCTTTTTTTCATTGATGTGACAGTAAAGACGAATGGAAAATGTTCAATGAGATAGTATACAATACACATGATACAAAAGAACGCTTATATTATAGAGAACAGCAAAAGAGAACTCCGAAGACTCGGGTTACAAATATGAGAATGCATTTATTCAGTCACGCCCAAGCTTTTATTCATCAAGAGGAAACAAAGCCGCCTGTTTTTATTTTAATTTGTGCAACTTTTTCTTTGTCAACGAATCATCCAGGATAATGCACGTTGAGATTTATCGAAATGTCTATAAGATTGAGCCAAGTCATCGTTGACATTTTTGTCTTTTATGCGCTAAACGACATTTTTCATTCCGTCCTTGATCAATTGTGGTGTTTGATTATCTTTGAAAATGCACTCACTCATCAGCCTGGGCGAAATCTGAGTTGTGCTGTATGCATGAGTAAAAGTTCCCTGTGGAATTTTCTTCAGTAAAATTTTTTCAGAGACCGCAGTTTTATCATCGTCCCGTGACCTCTGCCTCAGTCTCGCCGCTGTGACATTCACGAGCGTTTCGAATAAAATTTTTGCGAGATTCTCTCAGACGATGCGGGCAATTAAAAAAATCTGCATTTTATGCTATGTTGAAATCCGTGAAGATCGCCCGAGTCTTCGCGCTGGCACCCAAAAAAATGGCAAGCGAGGAATGCCCACGTCTGCAGAAGATTTCCTTTATGTTTTTCAACAGACCTCATGCTGTTCAAGAAGTCCACACAGGCATTCCGCGGGTTGTGTAACAATAATCCGACCGCCCCGCGATATATTCTTATTGATGAAGATCGCATGACGAGTTAAAATGCTAATCAAAACACCCTTGATGAAAGACTTTTGAGCGGTTGTCGGTATCGCGCGGAGATCTAACGATGCAAATAATTCATAAGAGAAGCTCGGTTCTGGAAATCCGGTAACAAGTAGCTTCGTGGGCTGAGATCAGGTTTCAGCGATAGACAGATGGATGTCCTGGGCGCTGGTACAACTTGGCAAAGTCGAGTTCGCTCATAACTAATGAGTCTTATCGCTCAGAAACATCGCCTTGCTTTGCACTCGACAACGCGCAGTTGGTAGCCGGGATCTGCGTAATTTATTAAAAGCCTGCTCAGACTCGTGGTAGCAGTCTTGCGAGTCCCGCGCTGTAAGACTAATTTCGTCTAATACCTGGTTTTACTCTCCGTGATTACCATTGTTCCTTCACTCGCCCTTTTCTGACCACGAACAGAAAGGTCGCCGAATAAATCGAGTTTCTGGCTGGCGTTCTTGATTAGCATTCACGGTGGCGCTCTCAAGAATCTATTTCCCTTCATCTGGCAGGTGATCAATTCTTCAGAAAACGCGACATGAAAAATACTGAAAAAACCATCATTTCAATCACTGATTCAGCACTCAGGTTCGCATTCACAAAACTTCAACTAATAATGCGGAATCACGGAAAAAAGCAAGGTTACGTTTACGATGATATGCGGCGGAACTTTCATGAACTATTTTGTGATGCTTATAAAGGTAGAAATAATCAAATTGATTTTCCTGGAAGTTGAATGCTTCAACCACGCATATGAAACTGGGCATTGTAGAAAATGATAATCATTAGCAACTAATCCTTTGAAAGCTGTGCAGCCGATTCCGAATTCCTGTATACTATCTCACATAATGCAGCATTTGCACGATTAAATGGGCTGCATTCTTTATTTAAAAATTCGGAAAGGTAACATCATCTGAAATGTTACCTTTCGTCGTTATATCTTGTCTTTTTATGCAATACTGTATTAGCATTCCATGTACTAATGACTTTAAGCTGCGATCCTGAAAAAAATGATAGAAAAGCTCTGTACATTTTTGAAATTATTTGGCAATATCCACGAAAAATTTTGAATTAAGACAGAGTGCTTAAGCACCTGAATATTGAACCACGATATTGCTATTATTCTGAAGTGGCTTTTTTTCAACTGTTTTTTTTCAACTTTTTCATTTGGCCGAAAAAGGAACAAAAATTTTGAATTTGAGTAGTTGATATGGGGGCATTCAAGAGGGAAAATGGATGGACCTATGTCACATTTTACATAATAAATCTCAAAATTATCAATTTTGACAAGCGTCGGTCTATCTAATTTAATTTGGAAGACGTCCGATTAAGACTCAAAGCTGATCTGATCTAAAGTGTGTATGCGGAAGTGTACCTTTTCCTGCTTTTTGGAATATCCAGAAGCTCAGGATCACCAGCTGTGCTGCATTTACAGATTACCATATCTATTTCGAACGAATCCACGCATCCGCCGTTTTGTTCTATGCACGACACCGCCCGGTCATTATTCAGCCGAGTTTCCAGATGAGTCCGCAGATATACGCACTTGTCTGGTTCATGTCATGGGGGCTACACTGACGTGTAAGCAGAATTGAATTGCATGAAGATTCCAAGGAAATTTATAGCTACTTTTACAAAAGTCAGCTTACGCCAGCATCTGATTCATGTGATGCACTGGCTTCTCGAGAAATTGTACGAAAATGCGAGAGTTGCTAGCCCGCAAGACAAAGGACTTGAATAACATATTTATTATTCCAGATAAATTTTTGTAAAAAGGATCTCAGTTTTGTTTTTGAAAATATCTTTCTAATGGGTTTATTTTATTCACTCTTTTTCAAGCACGTACCAACAACATGTCCGGGAATGTTCAAGAGCATAGATTCATGGCTCTAGTAATTATTCTCTTCCATATTACCGAACAGTTTCACCCTCTTTCCTCTGTTGAAATATTTTCAAACGTCATCTACATACAAATTCGAAGTACAGCTCTACATGTGTTTCTTTTCAGTGCTCTGGTTCGTCGAAGAGAAGTGAAAAAGGTTAAATTACCTCAGAAATATTTCTTTTCCACAAACGAAAAATATGATCAATAAATAATCCCCAAATTGGAAATTTCATACATCTCCTCAAAAGAATGAGGTCTGGGTAAAATTAAATTACCTGTAATCATGTTTCACATCTAAATGATGGATTTAATTCATTAATTCGTGATTTGAAAGAAATACAAAATTTATCAATGAATTCCTCTCCAGAATCCCGTGTTTATCCGGGATTGATTAAGCGTTGTCTTGCAGTACAGTAGTTTACAGGTAGTCTGCAGTTTTCCTTTCAAAATCAGATCAACATATCTGAGTTTTTCCTGTGTAGATGCCATGAAAAATACGCATTAATTTTTGGAATAAAAATATTACAGGTGCTGCCCTTTTGAGGGAAGCTCGATTTTTCTTTCAAAATACAGCCAATGTGATTCTTTATTTCTTTCAAATAGATTAAAATGACCTGTGATTTACTTATAAATGACCATATTAAGCAGTTCTCATACAAGTTTCGATACTAATTCATGCAGAGGGAGGTTCAGCGCAAGAAACTCCGACCTGTCATCGAATCCAAGTCAGCGGCATACATTCTAAATGTAGCAGTCAGTACATGACGGAAGGAATCCGTCATTCTCAATGTGTTTTCATTTTAATTCTCGGAATTCCTGGTTCATAACTTAAAATTCTGAAGAAAAAGAACAGAAAACGGAATCCTGAATCAGACGCATTTCTCGGCACGTTCGCTGAATTATGCCGACGGCAAAGCTTCAGCTCTATGAAAACAACGAATAGCCCAAGGAGGGAAACGCTCTTCCCGCAGCAGTAGCCTGCGCACGCGTGGATTAATTAGCAACCGAGTATCCAGCGATTCCGATAATTACGGCAGAATGCGCAATATCCACAAAACATGCCCGTCAGCTCCTCGTCTGCTGGGCTTTGAGGGATCGGGCCATCCGGATGCGCAGAAATGTGATCCATCACGCTCCGTTAATTAATGGCTCGTTGTTGATGCGCAGCCTCGGCGAAACCGTAGGACGATTTTATTCCTACGGAACCCACTGTGCCTTCGTTACCCATCCATCCATTTGATAAAAAAAAATCTCGTCTAGGTTAAAAACCAGCCTTAAAACGGCGTATAAAAACAAAGTTTTCTGCAAATTTGCGGGGAGCCTGTCAACCAAAGCACGGTCTTGTTTATGCGGTGGCTCGCAGACTCCTGGCCAGTGGTGCAGGAGATTGCTGACTTTTTCTTGTGGTACACAAGTAGAAAAAAAAGTAGGAATTCATGGATCCATCGACAAAAAAACTGACTGGGAAGTTTCGTTACGATTACAAAAATATACCAGAATATCCGGAAATATGAATGTGGCTCATGAGCGATGGCCTAAAATGCTTGAGACTGAGGCAATTTCTACCACCAAAGCTGGTCACATTAAAAAATCATAAATAAAGTATCAATAAACGCAAATGAAAAACCCATGCAATATAAAAATATAACTTGAATTAATTATATTTTAAATTCATGTTCGAGGTTGAATCATTTCAGGTGTGCTTTTTATTACAGATTTATTGTGAGATACATTTTATGGAAATTCAAAAAATACTGTACTTCGAACAAAAAAGGCTTATAGAGCTAAATTTATGTGAAATAATCGCCAATGGAAGCCAATTTAAATTAATAGTGTTACTTCGTATCCAGAGGATGATAATTCTGTCATCATTTGAGAGCAGGATGAGGATCAAGAAGACAATTAAATTTTCTTTGGTTCAAGACTCGAAACAATTGACGAATGTAAAATGTATACTATTTTGGTGGTGTAAAATATTTTTTTAAATTTCACAGTCATGTGTCAACATCATTATGCGTTCCTGAAATATGGCACAGAATATATCGACCTTCCCTTGAAGTCATATTGTCAAATACGAGCGAATCTTTCTTTGGTTTAAATATTTAAATACCGTATCTGCATATAGCTTGAGGAAGCCCAGCCATAATTGCCACTGTCTTTCGAACAAACATCGGTCTTCAAACGTTTCACAGAACGCATGTCATGTCGCAATAACGTGACTCGGGTCACAAATCTTCAAAAATGATTCTAGTATTTGCCTGTTTGACGCAATTTGCATGAAGTTGACAAAAAAAATGTTTTCATGATAGCAGTAAATATCCTCGCAGACTTTAAGCGACGGGAACACTGCTTCCTCAGCAAAGTATAGATAATTTTCGCGTAAACAGTACCTTTTAATGCCTACCCCAGTAAAGGAAACCTCTGTTACGAAAAGAAGAGCGTCAATAGCGAAACTGCATCTGAAAATAAACGTGTCGTATTAGTTTTTATACAGTAGCTCGATGGGGATCTGTTGTAGTCTGTGACCTTTGAAAAGTGCGTGTCGCTTCATACAACTTTGACCTCGTGGTCGTCTGGCTTGGACATGTCTCAACAGAAAGGCATTTTTTGTCCACAGCAATTGGAGAAACAAAATCGAATGGCGAAGTCGAGAATTTTTTTACAGACTGAACAATATTCAAACAGACCATTTTTAATTTGTTAACTTCTCTAATTAAAAGCGTAACAGGGTGGACTTTTAGACCCATTTTGTAATGGCTAGCTTCATGAATATTTCAATGATGAGACGTAAAAAATGTTTGAAAAGTTCAGAAATATTTCTCTTCAAAGGCAATGAATTTCACGCGGAAGTTTTTTTTTCAGAAATTACTTGACACGCAGAACTGAGACAACAGAAGCCTTCTTAATTCGTGACGAAGCACATGGGACCTTTTCTCTGTGGTGATTATTCTGAACGACTGTCCGAGTCATTTCAACGCTAGAGGTATAAAATTGGGCATGCATTGATGAAAATATTTCACTACCATTAATTTTAAGTCTTTTTAATGCTCTAGCTTGAACCATTCAGGATTTTCGATTTTCTGGGATCACTCTATATGCAATTCAAAATCTTCGGGAGGAGTATGAAGAAGAATTTTTCGGAACAGGCAGTTCTCATTACGGGATCAAGAAGATATGAAAGGCAAAGGAAATTCTCTTTGAAATGGCGAAAATTGCGAGCCTTGTGCTAAAATGCACGTATTTCTAAAGGTCAAGACTGCATAAAAAGAGGCATTAAGTTGCGGATTTCCTTGTTGGATGAGGTCCTTGACTGAAAAAGAGTGGATGAGCAAAGCTTGCTTCTCTGCTTTGTCCATGAGATTTCCCTCGTGATATTGCAGCAGAATTTTGCAAGCGTGATTCATTCCACTAGTGACCTGAAGGGTCACGAACGAAGCTTTGAAATCAACAAAACCGCAAATTGAATAAAGGGCTTTGTGAATTTCTGTCGGTGTAAATTGATTCGAAGCTTTATTCTACTGCAAATTTTAAATTTGTGCATGGAAGATTCTTGACGTATCTGCGCTTAAAATAAGTTGCCTGTTTAATTTCGGGCCGAGAATTCAAAGTTCGACCGAAATTTTTCTTTCCATTTAGCACCATTTTGACAGCTTCTTTCAAGTATACGTCGACAACCTGCATTTAGCAATATGTGCGCGTGCATTTTTATGCATCGTTCCAAAATAATACCTTCTACATTTTGTGGCTCTGAAATTTGCAGAGTTTTGCTTGCGAATATATAATGTTCTTGCATCACATTCAATTTTAACAAAACTGCATGAAGGAATCTTTTTTATTTTTTACAACCACTAAGGAATCCTAAATCTTGCACCGCCCTTGAATTGAAAACGGTCGCCCAGATTTTTAAAAATGAATTGAAACTCATTTTTTTAGAAGATTGTGTTTGTTCGACGCAATCGTTCATTTTACAGGCAAATCCACTGCTTCTTTGATTATAAGACGGGCGTTTCTGCAGGAATTATTTTTTATTTTGACCTCTGAGGTCGGGTATACAGTATAGATTTTAAGGTTAACGCTTGACTTCAGCTTTTTAAATAATGAACTGTATTCTTCTGTTCATCAAGATTTTTTTTTAGTTTTGTGATTTAATATGACTCTTAATCAACTTGGTCGACGAATCTCCCCATTATTATTTTAAAATTTTCTGATATAGACTTGTGTTTCCCACGGAGTTGACATTCGAAAACCGTTTTCCTGAAGGCCACGGAATGTTGCTCAATTCATTTTCAAACTTGTTTTTAGTCAAAAGACTGTAAAGTATTTCTCGGACGCAGTTATGAAGTTTACGTGCGTCATGAAATATAAGACGCACTTGATATTCCTGAAGATTTTTTTCTTTCGAGAAGAGTGAGTCTTATATTCGATAAGAAGCGGTAGATTTTAATGTTCACTGTTGCGTACCATTCAGCCATTAACCGAAGAACAAATCCTGTAGCACATAACTGCGTTTTCGAATCGTAAATCCGAGAAAATCACGCTTCGATGCGTTCTCGGAGAATACTACATGGCTTGATAGACTACGAGTCGAGGATTCGGAATTTTAAAAAACGAGAAGAAAGGATTGAGATTCTCCGTTTTCGGAAATAACCCTTCTGTAGACGATTGGCTTGCAACCCGGCGTATAGGGTTCACGCTGTGAGCCGAGGACAAATCCGACGGTCACGACTCGATTGTTGGATTTGGAGCGTTTAAGGCAGCAGTAAATCTTGAGGAGCGTGCCGGACTAACGCGACATGTTCGCTCTCCAGAGCATCATTCGGACAGCCATTGGGAGGACACCCTTCACAGTCTAAGACAGTAAACTGAAACTAGCCTCGCTGAAACCCCGTCCGATGGTACAATAATGTACTGTACCTCATTTCCTAAAAAGAAAAGAAACGGATGAATTACCCTTCAAATCCGGAATGCCTCAATAATCAAGCAAAAAAGGTATCGATGGTACAGTATTTACAGCTCAATCTTCAGCAAAAGCATTGACGTGGGAATCAAAAATTGAAGATTACAGAAGCATTTTCTTGCCCAAGTAGTATAGCTCCTTCCGATGGTACAATAATGTACCTCATTTCTTTAAAAAAAAAAAAAAGAATGAATTACCCTTCAAATCCGGAATGCCTCAATAACCAAGCAAAAAAGGCATCGATGGTACAGTATTTACAGATCAATCTTCAGCAAAAGCATTATTTACATGCAATACGTACGAAGACGTGGGAATCAAAAATTGAACATTACAGAAGCATTTTCTCGTCCAACTAGTCTATATTTGTTTATGTTGAATAAGTTTAAGCGATATTCCGTTTTTAGTAGTTTTTATATTTGGTTGAAAAGGTAATGACAGTACAGTATTGAATAATACTATGTGGGTTTCATGGTTGAATGGATTGTCCCGCCGCCATTCATAATCTTTTCTCAAAAATATCTCGGAAGTCAAAGAATGCTGGAATAATAGAAAAATACACTGCACCCACAAAAAGAGAAATTTTTTTTACTTTTAATGTTTATTATAATATACAATAGGTGTTTATTATAAATAGGTATACATAGATGGTAATTATTCCAGGCCGCTCGTGGCAACAACGATTTCTGAAAAATTTTCTACGTTTCACTGCATGCAAAAGAAATCTAAGATTTTCGATAAAAATAATTACTCTATTAAAGGTCGCACTCAAAATGAAAGCAACTTCAAATCACGGGTGCTATCTTTCTTCAAGATATTCGAGGATAGGTCACAGGTACGATAAAACGTGCAGTCTATAATCGAGATTCAGAGTAATGAAAGAAATGAAGTCCGAGATGTTGAAATAGTGCCCTACAAGAAAAACATCGAAGAATTAACCCCTATATCATGTAATTTCAGGATTTTTAAAGTTGTATCTCAGTCCATCCCTTCAATTCGATTTACATTTCTGTGCTGGGGATTCGTGAGCCGAAAATTGATGCGTGTACAGTATTGAAATTGTTTTTCCTTTTTCTGTTGCCACTACAGTATAGTTTTTATTCTTTCAAATGACTGCTGAAATCAAAGGATCGCTTGAAATTTCGTAGCACATAAACATCGAAGCATATTTTGATTAAATTTTTAGGTGCTCCCTGGGATTGCGATTAAATTTATTTCAGAGGATTCCCCTTTTAGTGTAGGTCTGAAACGTGAGAACCGGCATAAAATGCTCTTAATGAGTGTTTCCTCAAGCCAGCACAAGATCTATCTCATGTTGTCTGACACGAAAGCGATTTTAATCGGATTGAGAAGAGCCCCCTTTCGGCTTCCTGAAGTCATGTTCAGCGATTTTCGTCCCCGCGATAAAGGAAAGTGTC
>CAJPEX010004426.1:0-21827 GCA_905338405.1 Notodromas monacha | reverse complement strand
CTAACGCCGGTCGGGGACAGTAACGATACATTAAAGAACCTCCTACGACCCGCGTACCTGCGCTCGCTGTCGTCGGAAGACGAAGACGACATTGTGGCGAAATTAAACGAGAGCCGGGATGAAAGCCTGAATACGTCGAAAAGCTCGTCGGATCAAGCGTCGACGTCAGCGACGCCGTCTGGGAGTGGCATGCCTGTCTTCAACCAGCGCTTGCGGCCGGATGATATCGAGCCCGTCGGCCCCAGGAACCCTGTCACGTTCGTCAGAGACTTGTCCGCTTACTGGTACAAGCCGTCCATCTCTAGAGATGATGGTCAGTCTTCCCGTTTTCCCTCCCTCTTTCCAGCTTTCTTATTCAGATGCTCCCGTCATCATCTAACAATGCATGTCGCATATCCCATGTCTAATAATAACTAATTAAAGTGTCACCCCTTTTCACAATGACATATTTTTAGCTGCCATTCAGATTGACGGGCTTTTCAACCTTCTTCGTTCTGGATTAGAACATTTTCTGGGCATGGCAGTTATTCACAGAACAATCGAGGATATCCAAGTACTGTACCACCATTGTGGCGTGACGATGGACCCGACTCTAGGATTGTTTAAAATTCCAGGCACCAAGTCACCATTTTTTCGGTTCTTTGGAATGTATGTCATGTGTTGCATTCTGCCTCAGCATATTTCATAAGCTCTGAAAGGCACATAGTTCATGGCATGCATGATTATCCTTGATTCAAGGAAGATCTCACGTATCTCCTCCTAGGTACCCCTGTACCACTATTGGGACGCCCATTATACCACCGGTTAGAAAGCCGTGGTCTGAAATAATTGTTCAGAATGCAGATGAAGTTCGGTCAAGGCTTCATGGTGACACGTGGGTGGTAAATGGTACAACTGAACACCATAATTCCGAATGTGGAAATTATATTACTGTACTGCTTTATTGTAGTACAGCACCGTACTTCAATTGACGAGGGAGAAGTTGTGCCAAATTATGAATAGGTCTTCGCTTATTCTCGCAGTTGGAAGAATTTGTCATTTATGCTCGAATCGTAATAAATACGGTATCAAATGGAGCATATTTTTGATTTTAGAAGATATTAATCCGAGTGAAATTCAGAAAAATCATAAACATGCTGTGAAAGAATCACGTAAAATCATGGAAAACTTCAGCGGATGCAGCGATCTCTGCCGGCTAATTCATTTACAATATTGTTTCTAACATGTTGGCTAAAAGCATTTTCCGTGATGATTTTTTAAAAGTATAATCTTGAACAATAGCAGACTCAATTTGCTTTAAAATTTTGAAATAACTTTTCAGCGCATTGCAATGTCGGGTGACGATTAAGCAATGTTCGATGCGTTCAACTCGAAATCTGCATAGCGCTCGGTTCTCTTGACCAAGATGATTTTTTGCTCGAAAATGCATTCTGAAAATTCAAAAGACAAAGGAAACGCCAGTTATCTAACTATTCTAAAATACGTGTTTGAGAATGCTTTCTGAAAGCCCTTGTCTTTAGTTACGGTAACATGTGCGTTGGTATGTTCTTCGTTCTGCGTGAAGTGAAAGTTCTCAATTCAGTGAACTAACGTCAATTGCGCTTTAAGAATTCAACGATACTCGACGTGAACCAAAGCTCGCACGCGAACAATACCGCTGGGTATTTCAAGGATGTTCTGAACAGAGAAAACGTTTCAAAGCTCTTATAGTATCCTCTCGTATTATACGTATCGCACTTGCGGCCGCATCAAAACTACGAGACGACGGAAATATTACGTGCATGGACTCTGAAAAACAATTACATTCGTGTGTCTGCGAAATTCGACGCATTCATGCCAACACTCATTTTGCAGCCATACAAGTCTTGAGAGACCAAAAGCCAGGAACATTCCTCGTCCGAGATTCAACCTCGTTCCCAGGAGCGTTCGGCCTGGCCTTGAAAGTCGTGTCAATGACGAACGGCAGCCAGAATAAACTGCCGGACACGTCATCGGAATCAGTGCGACACTTCTTGATCGAAACAACAACGAGCGGTGTACGAATTAAAGGCTGCCAAAATGAACCCGTTTTCGGTGAGTTGTTATTGCATTGATGAATCGCTGATAATCTCGAGACCAGACTCACCTCGTTTGATGAAGCCAATGGAGACTCCAGCGCAAGAGGGCAGGTCGGCCCTCGAATTGCCTCCATGTTTTTATACAGTTAGACCCCCACATGCGAACACATCGACATGGGGACAATTCGACATAGGGACATTTATTTTTCAATGAAAAAATCATGAAAAAGGCCCAACATATGGACACGGACTCAGCATAGGACATTGTATGATAAAAATTGCCAATAAATTTCAAGAAAATGGACTTTCATTAGGCTTAATTGCAAGAAACAGATATTTCCAACCCTAAGATCCATACAAGAAAAATTCCTTGGTACTTTTCCCATCACTTTCCTGTCCATCCAGCTAATTTGAAAAATACCTATATAGCACTTCCTTCTCTCTTTGTGACTTGGATGTTATTTTTACAGATGCCAAAATTTCAATGAACTGTACAGCGGCATACTATTCAATCCTCTAAATGTTCTTATTGGGTTGAAAAGATATTCACTGAATCAAATTCAAGTGGCAAATTTTTTCATGGAATTCTGAAGAATATTCCTTCCATAAAACACCAATTGAAAATTATATAATGTAAGTCTATGGAAAAACAAGACTCGACTTAGGGACACTCTTGATGCATCAATTATGTCCGCATCTGGGGGTCTCACTGTATTCATATTTGTCCTATGGACTTCAATGCTTCAGTACAGAATTCATCGTTTCCGCTGGTGCCAAACTCACGAAGTTTAGAGATCCTGGCGAGAAAATTCATGCTTGCTTAATTTTTTGGTTGATTTATTGTTTTTGTGGGGGGGGGGGGTGGATTCTCGCATATTTTATACTGTGACTGACGAACTAATGGCTGGGTCTTCATCTAGGCTCTCTTGGACACGAAAGAGGAACTAGTGAATGCGTGTTTTATTGCGGAATATTTCACGTCACCCCGAACTTTTGTGCCGCATATCCTCTCTATTTTCCCGCTGTCTAAACAATCGAATACGTGCACAGTCGCCGTTGAATGCGGCGCGACGCAACCAGTGACTACTCCTTTTGTAGCTACGAAATGGACATTGTGAATGAGGGGATCTGGTATGCGAAACGAATGGTAAATTTCATGTCTCAGGTTGAATTTCAATGAGCCCAGTCCCATTCAGTGCTTGAAGGTATTTTCAAAAGCCCTCCGCGGTGCCCACTAACTCAAAAGCTGTTGCCAAAAGCAAATTTTAACCACAGGTTTCTAAAAATGCCTTAACATTTATGTATTTTTGAAGACTTATGCGATACAGTACATTCAAAAGAATTTTAAAGACCAGGTGAAATGTCACGGATTTAGTATAACTATATTTTTCGAGAAGAAAATAAACTGTATGTCTTCGCCGTAGAATTTCCCCACGTCATGACCTGCCAAAAAAAATTTTAATTTATAATTTACCGGGGCACTGGTTTATGTTTTATATCCATCCTGCATCGGCTTTGTCCTCTGACTTTTTCGAGGGTTCAAAACTGAACGAGGAACTTGCTGCAGAATATTTTTGAGATGCGAATCTGATTTTAGCCGTGAATGAGCTGCTTCGAAATTCGTTGAGAAAAATTATAGTACCATGATTCATTGACTTTTATAGTTATAAAATTGAAGAATAGTAGTTCGAGCAGCGCTTATGCGTCGAGGAATGTGATGTAAAATCGCTTTTTCAAAATGAGCGATTTTCGAAGAGTTGAACCGTTTTTTTTTCAAGTCCGAAAGCGTTTGGAGAGCCCCGTAAGTGCGCGTTCATTTCACGAGGATCAACCCGCTTTCCATGGTGAAGCAGCGAGAGATATGATCTTGATTCGTGATTCGCAAATTAAGAGTTATCTCTGTCAATTTTTTAGGATCGCTGTCGGCGCTGATTTACCAGCACTCTGTCACCGCTCTGGCGCTGCCAAGCAAACTAGTCTTACCCACGTGTGATCCCACCGAGAATAAGCTTATCGACGCTGCCGACGCTTCTGCTATGGCATCACAAAATTTGCTTCGTCAAGGAGCTGGTGAGATTTGAAGCTAGCTTGATAAATAAATCGAGGTTTATATTTTTTTTCGAAAGCAGTGGCACAACTTTTCGTTTCAGCCTGCAACGTGATTTATCTTCACTCAATCGACGTGGAATCCTTGACCGGACCGCAAGCCGTGAGGAAAACGGTTCACACTTACCTGTCGCGATGCAGCTCCGGGATCTTACATCCGCCCTTGTCATCCCATTTCAAGGTTTCTCTGAATGGCATTACTATCACCGACAACGAGAGGATTTTGTTCTTCAGGTACTCTTCGTTCGCGAAGCGTATATAGAGGCGGAAACATTCGCAATCGTTTTCTTTAATTTATGACAGGCGCCATTATCCGATGGAATCTATTTCGTATTGTGGCCTGGATCCCGAGGATAGAAAATGGAAGCCGGACATGAATGCGCCGAAAAACAACTACGGATTCATGACTCCAAGGTGATAATGGACGCCAATATCACTTATTTCGCTATTTGTTTCACTTCTAACAAATTTTTGTTTCAGCAGCAATGCGTATGACAGAGAAACTTGTTCTACGTCTAGAAAGAAATGCCGACGAATTTAAGTTTTGTCAGATTCTTTAGGAACACAAATAAAATGAAAAATTTGACAAATTCAAGCCAGCCAACTGTTGGAGAATAAATTCATTCTCTCAACTTTTTTTTAGATTTTAATCATGATGTTCTAATTTTCCTTGGATTTTGCATTAGCCCTTACTATTCAAATGATACTCTATATTTTTCAAAATGTTCTGGACTTTTGAGCGTTATGCTGTGATTGAGTGGGGTTTTTCTACCAGCGTGATGCGTACCACTGATGGTACGCGATGGTATCGCTTAAAGTACTCAAGTTTCTGTAAATTCGGCTTTCGAGCGAGTTGGGTTGAGCTAAAAAAAAAACTAGATTGGGGATGGGAGAGAATACAAAAGTGGCTATAAATGAATCATAAAATGAGATTGGTGAATCTGGGGAAATAGTCTTGCTTAATCGAAGATTCGACGTATCAAAGAGATCCAATTGCTGTAATTATGTTTCATTCGCAGTACATCCCAGCAACATGATGAATTGAAGTAGACAAATGCGCATACAGTTTTCTAAATTCCAGTTGAAGACAAGAAAGGCAAATTTGTATCCAGGTAGTTGTACACAAATATTTAAATGTCTTGGCAACTGTAAAATTGAGAGAAATGTGGAATGAATCTACAGTTCTACACTGAAGCAACCCAGCTGTTCATTGCGCATCAGGGTGAACATACTGTACTGTATTTGAATCAGCTATCTGATCATGGAACCTCTTTTTTTTCAGGCCTTACTTTGGGTTCGTCGCAAGAAAGCCGGGGACTTTGGCTGACAACCAATGCCATATTTTTGCGCAGATGGAACCAGAACAACCAGCTAGTGCTATCATAAATTTCGTCACCAAAGTAATGCAGGCGAACACTTCTGATCCTGGGAGACCGAGGCTACTGTAGTCAGCCATGCATTCATCTAGCTTTTTGTGTTCTGAATTTGCTCTTATTTTCTTATTCAAATATTAAGGTCATGCCGCCATCTCGATTGCTAATTTTATTCGAATTCTCGAATCTTCGCGATGTCGTTCACTTCGGTCGCGACAGCATTTTTCTGCTACTGCATTTATGGGGTGACCGTCAGAATCTCGCTGCGAAAGTTTTTTTTTTCGAAAACATTGCATAAATATTTGGAATGTATCCTTTCGAAATCGTCATTCGCGGGCAGTATTCATGCTTCCCGAACTTTCCTCGAACCACGGACCATTTTCGCACTTCGCGAATTCTCTTGTCTTTGGCTGGAAATCAAGTGAGAACGAGTGTGTAATCTTTTTTGGCCGAAAAACATTCGACCAAATAGGGCTCTTGAGTGTGATCCGAAATGGGCTTCGTCTGTTACCGTGGCAAATTTTTGGACTCCTCGGAAGACTTTTTTTTTTTTGCGAATTCTCGTCCCAATAATTGTTAGATGAGATCTATATTCTTGACTCAAGGATGCGTCGTCGGTATGATGTGAGAGCAGGCATGAATGCAAATGTATTCTTTTCAAGTAACTCGAGATATTTACCCAGAGGAACTTTTCTCCTCGGGTGGATTCGTAACCAATGATTCTTGTGTTTGATACTGCTGTCGTCCTTCGAACGGTGGAAAAAACAACGCTTGCATGTTGTGACCTGTTTTCATTGAGTCCCCGGGACTAAGGTTTCCGCTTAATATGGTCGGTCGATAATAATAAACGTTACTGATTCCGCTTTGTGGGAGGGATTTCTTGGAATACTTTAGAAATTTCAGAAGGAATTGACGAATGCATCAGGAATCAACGTGAGATTTCACACGTTGGCCATCCGAAGATCGGCGCGTGGAACCAGTCCCGCAAATACGGTCGGAGAGGTTTGAACTATAGTGTGACAGAGGAAAAGAACCCAGAGGAAAAGCACCCGTGATTCTCAATTTCGCATTGCATGATGATACCGCTTTGCTTTCTTCCGGACCGTGTCCGTATCTCTGAACATGGAAGTTCACGATTGAAACAGACCTTATCAAATTGGGTATGTTTTGTACAAGTATAGGAATGAGTATTTGACAAATCACCAGTTATAAAAATAATAATCTTATGCACAGAGGATTCCCGCTCTGAAAATTGTATGCTTCAGTCTACACACAAAAATATGCATTATACCGGAGAAGAAAGTTTTTTTTAAATACACAAATTTGATCCAGTGGAGCAAATTTGTCACAAATACTTTTCCTCTGACTTGACTCGACCATAAGAGAAATCAGAAATGAAGAACAGCAAATTTTGTCGAAAACAGGAATTGAGGTAAATCTATTCTTCCTCCTGCGCAGGATATACGGTCAGCACGAATTTTACCAATGAAAGAAATGTTTCATGATAAGGAAAAAAAACAATCACGAAAAATTCACGATGGGTGCGGCAGCAGTGCGAAATGAAAAAGAACCACTATGAATCAAACCAAATAAGTCTTTCAACTGAACTCCATAACGAACGTTTCAAAATCCACGCAGAGCGTTCATCATACTCACGGATGAAATATAACTTCAGCGGAAAGAATAGAATTCGTACAATCGAGGAAAGGCAAAATGTATAACGCGAGACAGGCGATTGGCAGGATTTGGGCAGTGCAGCAAAAATTGTCAGGGCGAAAGAAAAATCGAAAATATTCTTCGGGTCATTTATACTCGCTCGGGCATTCCGGCAACACGATTGTTGCACACTGAAGCGTTTTGAGAACTCCTTTTTCACATTGCCGACTGCTAAGTGATTATATCGACATCTCGCTCGTTGAATGAATACGGAACACACAGCCTTTCCCCTTCATCGGCCTACGCGGGAGAAATGCCGGTTAGAAATTACCTACTCATTCGCTTCCGCGAGTGTGGCGGAAATATCTGGAACCAAGTTCACGAAAACGCCAGAACAAAATGGAAATCAACCAACGCTCGAATACTCAGCGACGACGCATTCTCTTTGCGCAAGGAAAAACAGTCTGGATACGGTAAGCTAATAGCCAACGTCGCACTCTCAATCAAATTTGAAACAGCACAATACATTCCACGAATACCGCTCAATAAACCAAGGTTTGACAAGCACAGCACCAAAAACGATGACGAATCTTTCCGCGAAGCTCACACAATCTGGACTTCACCTACTTATTGTCACGAGGCTCACGCAATTTCATTACTTGATCGAAAAAAATAAAATAAAATGAAGGCGAACAGCCTGCTAAAAGCTACAATCATCCACAACGATCCTTCGTGGGTCGCATAAGAGGCACGAAGCGCTTCCTCTCGTCGTCAAAACGAATTCGAGTAAAGCACACCCACCACACGAGTCATGGCCAGAAAGTCCGCTCTTTCGCATCGTTCATCGAATCAGATTATCGGCTTTCTTCTTTATGTATCATATATTGTATCCAGGTGATTTCTTTTTAATTTGGGAGTAGAATGCACGATGTATTGCGAGAGTTGGGGGTTTGTTCCGTTTCCGCGTGGGTTTCATCTTCAACCAGCTGAATGATACTTTGTCAATTCAAATAACTTAAAATAGAATGAAGATTTGCCTGACATGTTTCCTTCCTCTTACTTTGCCCTTCCAAACACTTCTGGCACTTCTGTGTCGTCAGTGAAAGGCTGGTTAATTATAGGAAAGAAAAAACTCATCTGGAAAAATATTTGTTTGCAGTCCAGTTTTTCTGTTTAAATTCCCCAGGTCCATGTTGAATCAATTTTACAGACTTTTTCGAGGTTCTCAGGGTCAATCAACCTTCAGCATAGATTGCAAAATGCAGCGGAGACTATTATTTTCATTTGTTTTTTACCGTATTATCATTTCATTATTCATGGTCCAATTTTGCTACGGTGAAAAGTGTTAAACAATTCTGCTTGAAATCGCCAAAACAATATTCCTGCGGATGAATGATATTCAGTCTGATCTTGGAGTTTTTTCCACTCTCTTGAGAATTCGTTTCCATCTCATTCTACACCGGCTCAATGATGAGGCTTTCAAACTTCAGAATATAAACTACCTAGATTTTACGGCGAATTTTTCTTGCGAACCTCGGATTAGGGAAAAAAGGAGAGGACTACTGCACCAGAGTCAGAGGGATCGAGAAATAATATACTTAACGTGCCTTAGCCGAGCTGGATTTACGAAAAAAAAAAATTAATTGTCCACACGGGAATAGAACAACCCTCAACTTCGGTGGATGGATGTTCAAGAAAGGGTCGGTCGACGAGTTTCCAAGAAAATCAGATCAGACTCGGCCGCGTTTGCAAACGAACTCTCGGACCAATGCTCGTGACGATAGAGACGCGGACACTCTGGATCAACGGGGGCTGCGCGTGTGAGTCGGGTTGAGTGACACTTGGAACTCCATCCTGCGCATGGACACCAAGGAACCCTTGCCGATCTTGCGGCCCTGAAGCTCAGCGGAGGAGTGTTGCGGGGTACTGACAGGCGAGAAGACGGTCGAAGGAATGTCGCAGTTGTCTGATATGTGGTCGCCGACGAGCTGGTCGGAACCCGTCAAGCGGCCGTACACCGCATCCGCGTCCGCACACTGCGCTCCTGGACTCCCGCAATCGGCTTCCCGACATCCGGCTCCGAATTCATCTGCAATACCGGGGGAACCTTCAACACCTTCGTCAATAAAAGACATTGGTTTCGTAGGCCAGGAAAGGCCCGTGGTCGTCCTGTCCCAGTCCTCCTCTTCGTCTGTCTCCAAGATGGACGTTTCCCGGCACACGTGCATGCTCGGGTGGGACGACGTGGCGGAGCTGCAATCGCTGATGCCGCTGTCGCTCCTGTCGCTGACTACGGACGCGCTCTTCTTGTGGTAAGCGTGACTAGATGAAGTTAGTTGGGGGAAAATACTGGCTTTCTCGGTGGGGTCCGGCGTGAAGCTTTCGCGTGCAACATGCGGTTTCAGTATATTGTCGCGCAGACCGCGGCGGAGCAGTTCGTGACGCACGATGTTCGGACTGGCGTCTGACGGCATTCGATCCGGCAAGGACATCCCGGAAAATGTCCGGACGCTCGCATTCTTCACATCTTCCATCCCGACGAAGCCCTTGCGCCAGTGCCAACGTTTATCCCGCACGTCGACGATCGGTGACGAAGAACGCAGCGACTCGATCGATGACGACGGACAAATACCTTGGCTGCGTTGCAAATAGTACTTTTTCCGGCGTTCCGACGCGTTCGGGCTTCCAGGAGCTGAACCGCCGATGGATGTCAATTGAAGAATCGGGTTCCTCCACGACTTGAGCGTCGACAGATTTTCTTCGCTGACGGCTGACAAGTGCTCCTGTGAGCCACGCCTGCTCTCCGACGCTCTCCGCAAGTGTGTCATTCTGCCCAAGGCCAAAATCGCCTTTCCGGTTTTCTGAGGGGTTACATGCGGGGAAACGGAACGAAAACGCTGTTTTTCTACACACACGCATGCGACATCTACAATTCTTTCCGGACAAAAAGTCATAATGTTTTAAATAGAGGTTGTTCCGCGGAGGGGAAAAAAAGTTTCCGCCACGCAACTTCTGGAAATAATGGGGCAGTTGTATAATTCTCGACATCAAAAATAGGATGCTTCATCACGTATGTTAAGTTCTTGACTGAAAAAAATGTTAAAAATCGCAAATCGGAAGCAAACTCCCAAAAAAAGTTCTTTGCACCCTCAACACCCCGACACTGACAAATACATACAGTATAGAGAGAATTGTCGAATTTCGATGTAAAAAAATAAAAATTTTAATCGAGGAGTCCTTGAATGTGCATATCAGAAGAATACAAATTTAATTTCCTTAAAATCAAAAACTATACCACCCGCCAACTCCTTGAGAGGATTCAGGGAGATGATTAGCACGGGAAAATATGACATATTCTCTCCATTCATGCGAAAAAGTATGGCTCTTATTCCCATTTAACCAGTCGCTTCAAATTTTTTGATTTACGCGTAGCAAAATTTACGTGAGAAACTGAGAATTGTCGAATGGAGAAAATCTCTTATTTTATTAATGAAATTTTATTTTACAATACCAATCCATCAAAGAATCCAGAAAACCTTTTGGCACACATATCTTGAATTGCTGGTATACTGGGAAGTCATTTGTCAAAGATGACTGATTCATTCATCTGTCTAAAACTAATTTAATTTCACAGCGAACTGAGAAGTACAGTATTCTCTTTTCGACTCTCAGTAGCTTAAATATTTTACGAGCCATCTTCACAGTTCTACGAACCAAAATTACTTGACTGGCTGTCACCGTGAGATTTTCCAGGAATGACTGAATGAAAGAAATTACAGCAACAGTGTGCCGGTTGCAGAAGAGGAACGACCTAGAACAGTGTTCCCAACCTTTTTGGACCCACGGACCGGCATATTTCCAAAACATTTTTGTGGACAGGCGGCGTTCCATAAAATTGTTGCAGACCGCCATGAAAATTTTTAAATACCTTCCATAAAGTCCTCGGAAAAAAACTTCTACAGTATTTCGAAAATTAAGTTAAGAACCAGTGAAGCAGTTATAGAGTGCAATGTCTTCAAAAAAATTAGAAAGCTGTGCTTAAAAAATGGTTTCCCAGAAGGAAAACTGGAAGTAATTTATTTCAGCTGGTGAAAATTATTCTTGAGTGTTGTTGAGGAAAAATAGCCAACTTTTATTTTAATCAGACAATTTCAACTGCCATTGTCTTTCCAAACCACCAGATAACAATAAAAGACTAAACATTACAACTTATGATGCATTTATTTGGATTTTATGCTGAAAATTTCCCGTGTACTGTACCGGCAAAAAAAGTCAGCGAACCGGCGCCGGACCGCGGACCACGGGTTGGGGAACACTGACCTAGAACCTATATGACGATTGATGGTAGAATGCAAGACCAGCTTTCCATCCGAACCCAAGCTTCACAAAACCTGGCTAACGAGCTTGAAAATGACACTAATAGACTTTGACAAAGTATTTCAATAATATGGACTTATAAATAGTGCTTTGCGTTTCTTGCCTTGCGGAAAGGTTGAAGTGAAAAGAGCCCAAAATATAAATAATCGTTCTAGATTGAAAATCGTAGTACAAAATGCATAATTTCGGATATACAAAAAGCTGAGAATGAGAGGGTTCAAGGGTATGGCTAAAGTCGGGTGCACAGCCCAAACACTGGGAATCGGCAATGCAACACGCATCGTTGCGGAGAAGCACGATTGCACTCACCTGCCACTTCCTTCTGATGATAAACTTCTTGAGTTTATCCGTTGGTAACTTGAACGAGTTCATGGTTTTCTCCGTTTGGGCAAGCCAGGGATGAGACAAGCACCTCGCAGCAGTCAAGCGTTTCCTAGAAAGGAGAAACGAAGCGCTAGACATTCCGCCGCTTACATGGAGTCAAAAAAGGCGCCGTCCGAGTCAGCAATCACACACTCACGAGGGCTTCTTCACGAGCAAGCCGGAAATGAAATCCTTCGCGTCTTCGGATATCGACGAAAAGGATTCGTCGTCGAAATCGAACTCGGCCCGAGTGATATTGGCATACGTCTCCGCGTCAGTCTCCCCCATGAACGGAGATAAACCGGACAACCTGAGAAAAAAAGTCCGTCTCTCGTCAACGTGGACACCTTTCGTGAATGTCGTGTCCAAAGCAAACTGCTGCGAGCATACTCACAAAACGTATGTCACGACGCCGACGGACCACATGTCGGATGCGAAAGATATGGGATCATACGCGATAACTTCTGGAGCGATGAACTCCGGAGTACCGAACATGACACGCACTGGTTCGCCGTCGGGTTCGAGTTCTCTTGCCAAGCCGAAGTCAATTATCTTGACATCATGAGACTGAGGACTCACGCATAAAATATTTTCCGGCTGAAAAATAGAAAAACCAAGCATCATACCGCTGCAGCAGTATTAGTATTTTAATTAGCATACGGTTGCTATGGGTAAAATATTGATTTTAAATACGCATTTTTATATTGCATGATTCAGAATTCTGATCAAACAAATTCGAATATAATGCGAGGGCTCAGAAAATCTTAGACCAATATAGCCAGTGATATCTTCCAAGCCAAGAAAGCTATCAATCTAAATTTACACTGAAATACAAGAGGAATTCAATTAATTTGCAATTGCTTTTGCATTTTCAAATTTAATTTAAATGGAGTGTTGGTAACGAAAGCACACCTTTTGAGGCATTTTCCGAACTAGGGAAACAAGCTTAAATAAAATGAAATAATTCAAAAGATTTGAAGATTTCAAACTTAAAATAATAATGATAATAATTATATTGATTCTTCTGAATGGTGCATGAGTGTTTCATTTCTGTGTCCCAAATTATGGTTATTATTGGGTAAAGCTAGAATTGAATGGGAAAATGAAGAATGATACTTAAAAGCGACACTACCTTGATTACTTCAATTCACGGGAAGGGAAATTTATTACTGTTCACTGTATATGAATTTGAATGGGGTACACTGCACAGTTTTATGCCTCAAAATGATCAATATTCTTCATCCCACTTCTATTTGAAATACACGTTCAGCAAAAAGTACTCTGCACCAGATTTCCCTTCCAGCTCCTCACAATCCTCACAAATAAAAAAAAGCGAGCCTCAGATGATCAGATCAAATAGAGGGCTTTCATACATTATCTGAATAAATTTTCTAAGTGGCCGGCCACCTTCGCCCACCCGAAACAAGGGTTTTTGTATTGTAAATGCAGAAAATTTCATTTTATAGGGTGATTCATTTTCTACTGAACTCCCAAAAGTATGTGAATTAACACAATTCATGAATATACTACTTTAAACATTTATCCTCGGCTAAGTGAACCGATTTAAACGGGAAAATAAATCCTGGTTAGTATGATCACCATACAAGTACCAGTAATTATGAACAAAAAATCGGGAATTTTTTTTCGGGAAGCAGAAAAAGCGTAATTTATTTTCAATATGGTCGCACTGAAAATTAAAATATGCCACATGACACTTGTGCAATTTTAATACCGTTCAAAAGCCAAATGCATCTTTCAAAAATGTGCATTCCGGGATATGTTCATGAAACTTTCCATCGGGTGCATTTTACGGAACTTGAAAATATGAAAAACGAAATCAAATAAATGTAGTTTCCATCCAATTATCAAGTAGCAGTATTTGCATCGGTTGATCTTACGTTTCAATCTGATGATTCTCTGAAGATATTAAAAATGCGTCTTTCGCTAACCAACCGACCAACTAGCAACTGGAGTTGGTTATAGACGCTGCAATACCAAATGGAACATTGAATTTTGAGATGAAATATCCGAACATACGAGTACAGTATTCGAAGATGAAACGCGGAAAGAAGTTAAAGCGTAATCGAATTCCTCGGGCTGTCGCGGAAAGTACGGTGCATCGAACAGTAACGATTAACTTACTTTCAAATCCAAATGAACCACGCAATTTTTATGCATGAAGGCAACACCGTCGCAGATTTGCCTCGTGAAGAGGATACAGTCCCGCTCGGTCAGCGTGAAATCATCAGCAACGACTCGTTCAAACAACTCCCCGCCACGAATGCTGATGGGAGAGAAGAGAAGGCAAAAGCGATTCCAATTTATGACGCACCACGAATAATTACTCCGCAACACACGAGGTCAGTCATTTGCATTAAATAATGATACGCGTTTCTGAAATCACTCACTATTCGGTGACCATGATGAAATCTCGCTGCCGTTCGAAGGCGGCTGTCAGCAAAAGAAGCCTAGGATGCGCCTTCAAGGAATTCATGATGTGTATTTCTTCTTTTACCTTCTCCTTGTCCTTCAGCTTCAGGCACTTGACGAACTTCGCCGCGAAACTGCGCATAAAAATAATTGATTGGAGCATAAATTTCGCATCGATTTTACTGCTGACTCGTCGTCCGGTAGGCTCATAATGCGGCCATTTCGTTTGCCGTGAAATGCTTTGCTCGTTGCGCGGAACTGGAACGTCAGCGTAAACATGCTGTGTATTGTGTCGGTTGTGACGTTGGAAATTACACCCGAAAAAGGAATTAAGTGGTCAGCTCATAAATCATATACAGTAGTGAAGTTTCGAAGTTTTCCGCGAGGCTAACGTTATTCCTCGAGCGAGCGTTTCTATCGACAGTGAAATATGTAATGTATTTGTAAATCATTGCTCGATCACCTCGGGAAACATTTCCTCAAGACATTCGCGGAGTTCTGAATATGAGCTGTTTAACTTTATTTAACTGGACTAAATCCCTATAAACACATGACCCTGTTCGTACAGGAGCCCTTTTGGGTACCCAATGCAACGTACCCAGCGTAGCTTTCACTCGAATCACGGACACAGGACTTCACACTTACTTTAGACATTCCGCACAGCAAACGGTACGATCAACATTTCAAGTATTTAATAATTATGTGTCCTCCATTAGAGTCAATGGCCGTATTTAACAAGTACAGTACGCGACTTTTTATATAATCCATTTCATGCAGTCGATATTTTCATCAACTTCCGTTCCAAACTTTGGGTTTTCCTCCAAGCAGTCCAAGTACATTACACTGATTACAGCACAGAAAAATGTGAAATAAGTGGGCTGATTTCCGGGAGCCTTTGGCAGGAAATCGATCGCACGGATAATGTTATACAGTACCTTCAAAAATGTTTCTTTGAAAATTTGATTTTTGTCTTTCCAAAAATGACTTGACTACCAACTTTTCTGTCAATTTAAAGCAATCGCAGGGAGTTAGGGCGCTGAAAATAAAATTAAGAGAGGCACAAGTTGTTTTGTTTCCCCTTAATGAATCAACACCCAAGCGTTTAAATTAAATGGGTCTTCATAATTAAGTGTCTGATTAATTGGTGCCTTGACGACCAGCGGTTATTTTCTTTTATTTTTTTCTTAGCAAAAGTCCAGCTACACGTGGACTCTCTCTCTCTCTGCAACTATCTTGTCTAGAATTAATTTCTCTGGAGTCTAGATAACGAATTTTTGTTTGGTCCCATAGGGGTCTCTACCCATTAAAGCGATTTTTTCGTCCCTCAAATTTCGTTCTAGGGAGAGTCCACGGGTGTGTATACAGTACAGGACAGTACTCGGAAAAGCGAATGTGCAGTCTGCCAAGTGCCGAGATTCCACCCATTACTAAAGAGGCCTGATCAGTCGCGTCGAGGAGAGAGAGAGAGAGAGCTTTCCATGCCCAGCTTACTTGTTTTTGTTCTGCTTCTGGACGACTTTGTACACGGTGCCGAACCGGCCCCGGCCGAGCTCGTCCAAGACGTCGTAGTTGTCGGCGAATTCCTCCCCAGGCGCAATGTTTACAAATGATTTCCTCGGAGCTTCCGGCTCCTTCTCCTCGGCCACTTCGCTCTCGGGCCCTGTGAAGTCGAACGAGCGAGGAAGATTGAAGGAGGCCGCGGCGAGGTCAGATTTCGGCATAGCGCGGCGCGAAGAAGGCACGGCGAGAGAATTACAATTCTCAGCGGCGCTGGCCGGAGAACTATTAAGCTGTTACAACTTACCGACGCTCGGCATCATTGCAGGAGCTGACTTTGATGGAATGCTAACAAAAGGCGATTCGCGGCCCGGCTCACTGCAACCGTGGATGTTCTCCGCTCGTACGCGCACCACGAACGAAGTCCCGGGAGTGAGTCCGCTTATGATGTAAGACGTGAACTGATAGCTGCGAACAACAAGCGAAGGATTACCACCGATAACACCTGTTCCCCGCTGACACGGCAGCTCGGTATATCGGGAAAACCCGACAGATAAAAGTGACTCACTTCTTCTCTAGTACGACCCAGGCCTCGTTGTTCCGCTTCACTTCCAGCGTGTATCCCGTGACGACGCTGCCGCCGTCGAACGCGGGCCCGTACCAGGAAATCGTGGCACTGTACGTTTCGTCTCCGTCAACAACGTCGTCGGCGTTGTTGTCCTCGCGGCAATTTTCTCGGATGATGTTCACTAATGACGGCTGGGCAGCGGGAGGATCCGGTGCACCTGTGTGGGAAAGGGAGAACACACGCGTTGTTCGACACGTGGCAAAAACATGGGAACTAACTGAAATTCGTTTACCTTCGACAGCGAGTGACGCAAATGCCGAGTGTCCCCCGGCACAGTTTTCAACGGTGATCAAATACTTTCCGCTGTCGTCCGACGTCACGGATTCGATCGACAGCGTGGAAACACCGTTAAACGTGTCCACGAACACACGTGATCCATCAGTCAAGACTTCTTTTCCCTGAAATGAGACAATATTAGAAACTGAATGGCATAAACGTTCCATCGACGAATTAGCACAACTGTTTTCAGGCATGTGCCAAATCCCGAACACAGAAACGTATGCTTTCCATATTTTGCTTTACGGAGAAACCTCGATAACTAAATCGGAAACATTTCCCCGAACGACAATGAATTACCGTCAATTGGAAGTTACAAACCTTTTATTCGAACAAATACTTCGCGTAATTACGATTGAGATGATGTACAACGTAAAATTGACACAATCGGAAAAAAAATCTGGGATCATGAAGAAAGTTGATAAAACAAGCTGGTAGGATTCTGATTTATCAAATATTGATCAAGTATTGCCTGAACTTACCCTCAAACGTCGGGACGAAAGAAGGCTGTCGTAGAATATATTCGAGTATTTTTTGTACACGGTCAATACTAGAGATAGAGTTCGAGATTTTCGCTACCTTGGATTCTCCGGATGAAAAAAAAAATCCTCGATTTTCAACGAATTAAAAAATATTTTTTTTATTCGTCAACTTCTGATGATTATTCTATGGGACGATAATCTTTCTGGATATGAAAACCTGTTGCCGCACTATTCTAGATCGGATACTGTATAATTCGCATCATGCAGGAATCTGTCATCAAATGGTTACTTTTTCGGGGGATGTTGAGTTTATTTTCTCACCAAAATGTCTTCAAGGTCCAAATCCGGCTTATTACTGCGCACTGCCAATATAATCGAATTAATACTACAGTGTTTATGTGTTTGGGGCACTTCGAATCAAATTTAAACCGCATAAAACGAATCGACCACAAAGAATTAGCTCATTGTATCTCGTTCGAACTTGAACATTAATGCACGCGACCTCTGATTTTCTAGTACGGTTTTAGGCTCAAACAACTTCAGGCTGTCCGGGTTGATATTAATTCGTGATACTTAAAACTACACCCAAAGCAACCAAAAGAAATGTACCTTGCACAAGCGAACAGAGAATAAATGCCTTCTTCGTCTTCCTGGTTGAAGCATGCAGCATAAGGTATTCAAATATCCTTCGAACATAGTACTGGATGATTCAAGAATTCAGTTAAAATACCAACGTCCCCCCCCCCCCCCCTTCTGGAATATTGTAGCTGCGACACTGGAAACGCGGGNCAAACGTCCCCCCCCCCCCCCCCCTTCTGGAATATTGTAGCTGCGACACTGGAAACGCGGGAGTAATTTTCCACGGGGAATTAACGCTCCAGATATTCTGTTTTTGAGGTAACTTGAATGAGGTACCAGTTCATTAAAAAACGCATTGCGTGTTGAACGACTGCAGAGCATGAGTTGGGAAAATCACTGCTTTAGGTACTTGCAAGTTTATTACCTTCACAAAAATGGCTTCAGATATTTCTCTAAACAGTACTGCAAAATACGGAGAATGCATGGACTCCATCTGGCCCAGAATTCTCTCAATTTAAAATATTTTTCTATATAATTAGATTTTCCATCACGCAACTGCTGGCTTTAATACAAAGGCATAGGCCTCATAGACGAGACTGTTGCGGCCTGTACTCGATTGGAAATCTGCAAGAAAAGTGGTAACCTTGACACAAATTCCCCTCACGAAATGTACAACTTTTACGGTTTCCTCTCATCATTCCGCAACTGGAAAACGACCTGGTCATTCTCCGTGTTTCTGGCTAATTTGAAACATTACTGCACTTTTTACTTGACAGGTTTTATGTTTATTTCGAACGGACAACTCCTCCCGGATTTAAGGCTAATACAGTGAGACCCCACATGCATAAACCTCGACCTGCGGACAATTTGACATAGGGACACTTATTTTTCCATAAAAAATTAATAAGAAAGGCCCAACATGAGGATACTGACGACATAAGGACATTTTGTGATAAAATTGCAAATAAGTTTCAGGCCACATTAAAGAAACAGTTATTTCCAACCCTAAAATAGATGTAAGAAAAGTTCTTGAGCAATTCTCTCACCAATTTAACATCCATTTTACTCATCCAAAAAAATTACCTCCAGCATAGAAGGACTTCCTTCTCTCTTTTACACTTGAATGTTATTTTTACAGAGAATGCCAACATTTCTATGTACTTTACAGAGGTATCAGTATTCAATTCCCCAATTGTCCATATTGTATTGAAATATATTGATTGAATCAGTTTAAATTGGAATTTTTATCTTCATGAAGTTATGGAGAGTATTTTGTACATAAAACAGCAATTAAAATTTATATAATGTAAGTGTAAGGGAAAATACGGCTGGACTTCAGGAAATTTGAACTTGGGGACACTCTTGATGCACCAATTACATTTGCATCTTGGGGTCTCACTGTATTTATGCTGTGTCTTCAAATCTACTCGCAAAAAATCTTGAATTTAATTGCAATTGAGAATAAATGAGTGTTTTGTATTGGGCTTTTCTCACATGGAAGATTTATGCTTCTTGTAAATAAACTAGCATTAATGCTGTTATCTCGTTTCTGCCCCCCCCCCCTCTCTCTCCAAAAACATAAAATTTGAGAGTGGAATAAACACAAAACAGAGGCATAACGATGAATAAAATTTCTTTCTAACCAGGGGTTACATTCATAGAAATGCGCAACATGCGTATTTTTGGCTCGCGTGCTCGGTAAATAATTGAAGGCAATTTTCTACGGTACCTGTTTATATGTGTTACTTCATAATGATTGCCCATGCACTTGATGGAAGCTATGCAAAATTCAGCGATTTCGGGACAGCAAGAAATTCGCAGAGAGGCCGGAGAAAACGCCCCTCATTTGCAAGGTTGAAAGTTATTGAGGATATAAACCAAACAAAGTTTAATGGTTCTCAAAGAATCATTAAGGTTAATCTTTCGATCAAATTTGGTCCATGTTATTCTGCGTCGAAAATTCAGCATTAAACACGCAAAAATCTTAAATTTTCTTTAAAAATGCAAGATATTCTTTTCACGAAATGAAGTTTACAATTCCAGCTATGAAATCATCAACTGTGAGAAATTTCAGCCAGCAGTTTGAGTATAAAATACAGTAAAAAACAAAACAAAAATTTGCTTATGCTTCCAAAGCATTCAACACATGCAGAATTCTTGTTCTATTTTCTGAATTTACTCAGTAATATACAGTGAGACCCCCACATGCAGACACCTTGACATATATGGGGAAATTCAACATAGGGACACTGACTCAACATGAGGACATTGCATGATAAAATTGCTGATTACAATTTTAGGAAAATGGACTTTTATTACGCTTGATTGCATGAAACAAATACTTCCAAGTCTAAAATCGATGCAAGAAAAATTCTTTGGTACTTTTCCCATCACTTTCCCATCCATTCAGCTAATTCAAAAAATTGCCTATAGCACAGAGGGACTGCCTTCTTTCTTTGTGACTTGGAAGTTATTTTTACAGATGCCAATATTTCAATTGACTGTAAAACAGTATGCTATTCAATGATCCAAATGTTCTTCGGGTTGAGAAGATGTTCCCTGAATAAAATTCTAGTGGCAAACAAATTTTTGTGGAATTCTGAAGAATATTCCTTCCATAAAACACCAATTAAAAATTGTATGATGTAAGTCTATGGGAAAACAAGACCTGACTTAGGGACAATTCAACTTAGGGACACTCTTGATGCACCAATTATGTCCGCATCTGGGGGTCTCACTGTAATCTGAACATAAGATCCAAAAGTAAAAAATGAATTCTATCCTCTTCTCATGCGCAAGAATAAAAATACACATACTGTATTTTACCGAATAGTAAACATTCGTTTTGGGAAAACGAAGTATAAGAAGACGCAACATTTCACCTCGTTAACCCATGCATGAGCTATTTGGGAACCACCCCAAAAATATAATAATTACAGTACATGAATTGCGACCAGAAAAAGGCATACTGTATATTGGATCTCGGAAAATCATCGATTCCCCGTTTCGTTCTTGATGAATGCAAATTAGACTGACGCCTTTCCTTGGTCCCACTCGACCTCGAGTCGCCAAATTTGGCGCAAATGTGAAACTTTTCAACGCCTGCTAAGTTTTTCATGCTTCCGACGGAGAACAAATGGCTTCCGCTTAATGTAGAGAAGATCCATTTGGGATGGAACGATAATTTGTAGAACCTTTCATGCTGCTTCTTTTGTGCCTGATGATAACACCGTGAAGACCGAAAACTTGAATAATTAATTGATGGCTGATAATGAGGCTCCGGGAGGATCCAAGGTCAAATGTGCACTCGTCGCTCTCAATTTTTCTAGAAAATTGTACTTGAAGTATACAATACCTAATTTCGGGGTTATCGAAAGATATTTGTAAAGAAAAGGCAGTTGAACACGCGAAGACTGCAGACAAATAAGACAAGGATCGACTTTTTAGTTGTAAAAAAAATACGAAACAAGTTTTCATTCCATGGACAATGCTCTATGTATTTTTGGACTTGACGTGGCTTTCTGATTATTGCAAAAAAAATAATTTTTGTGTTCAAATTTTTCTGTCCTGCTGCTTGACGCAAATTTTGTGTCCGTGTAGAGCTTTGAAGTTCTCAGCAGTCAAGCTTGGGTGAGTGACATTCAAATTTCCAAACTTTTGCATTGCAACATATTCTTCAGAATAATGCATCGGCAATACTTCTGGAAATTACGTCATCCCTTTTTCAAATAAAAAAAAAATACATTAGGGTGATGTTGAATAAAAGAACTGTTTTAATTTATTCATATGCGTATAATGACTGAACCCTTCATTGTGATTTTAATTTTCTCATTACTCTTACGTGCATCAGAAAATTTTTCTTTTCTACAATTATTGAAAGCATCCACTGCGATATTTTAAAAATTATTTATTTTCAAAACCGCGATTCCAGTTGAACGAGCAAACCGAGAAACGTCAGGGACTCTGGTCTCGCATTTGGGCATTTTTCGACTACGATTCGACT
>CAJPEX010004425.1:0-21833 GCA_905338405.1 Notodromas monacha | reverse complement strand
GAGGGACCGCGAGAAAATTCCGCACATTGATGACCAGCAGAAAATTTTAAAAATACCTGCCATACAGTCCTCAAAATAACAAAACTTTTATGGCAAATTTAAGTCAAGAAGTGGTGAAGCAGCTATAAAGTTGAAATGTCTTTCAAAAAATATGACGATGGGCTTGGAGAAAGGTTTCTCAGGCTGAAAACTGGAAGTGCTGTACACTAATATATTTCAGCTAATGAAAATCTAGCATGTCTGAATTTGCTATTCGGAGAAAACCCAACAATTTATTTTTCATCAGATAATTTCAACTGCCATTGTCTCCAAAATTTTTAATTACAATGACAGACTTCATCACTATAATTTTATTAAATTCATTATGAGGAAGAAATTTTTCCGGGGACCAGCAAAAAAAACTTCTGCTGACCAGCGCCAGTCTGAATTGTCAATTAGGCTAACATTTGGCAAAAAAAAAATATTTTTCAAGGAGCATGCTGTAATTTTTGTGCCCTAATTCATGCAATGCTTTCTATCGTGATTTCCAGCACATAGAGTGCAATGGAAAAATATATATGCGTATATATTCTGGTCACTCGAAACTTTTCGAGAAGAAAAAAAAAAAAAAAAACCCCAGGCCTTGCGTATAACAAATTGAGTCACAGGAAAAAGGTTTTCCGAAAGATCGCCTTTATTCACGCCCATTTCCGTGTCCACAACACATAACATTTGCATTCCACACGACAGTGTCCTTCTCAGTCATCCATCACATCAGTATGCAAAAAAAAAAAAAAGTAGAAAACTCGCCGGTTCAATGCAAACAACTCTCCGAGAAAAAAAAGAGAGCGATAGATACACTCTTGTAAACGTGTTCACCCCTGTGATTAAATGACCATGCAAAAAAACGAAGATATGCAAAAGCAAAAAGAAATGTAACTAGATAAAAGGAAATAGCTCGGAAGTGCTGCTGAACAGACCGCTTCCGGCAAATGGTCTCCTTCATCATGTCACCGTCTGTTGCAGGAAGTGCTGAAAACATATGCGCTGGATTTTGCACGCCCATTTCAAGCATATTTTCCGAGGAAAGGGTATATACACAGAGTGATTCATGCACCAACAAACACGAGAATATATTTCAAGGAGTTATCCATAAATTATAGTGAACAGTTTGTCAAAGGAAAGGTGGAAAAGTAAAACAGAGAAAAAACAAATTCTGAAATTATCTTCAATTATTTTGGAATTTGAATAAAAAGGGAAAATGCTTCACGTTATTTTGGCAAATAGCATTATGATGAGTCCATTAATAACTTGCCGGCAAATAAAGAAAGAATGGTTACCGTATTATTTTTTGTTAAATCTCATAGAAAAATATTCTTTTCCTTCGGTATTTAAGTGAACACTTGGAGGCAGGATATTTTCTTTTCTCTCCCAAGTTTGACACAAATTCAATCACACAAAATCCCCGTATTTCACATTATGGCACCCCGTATTTTCCGGAAACATTTTCCTCGTTTCTTAGGGATGTAAAAAAATTCCGTTGATCAATGATACATTAAAAACATTAATCCTACGCAAAACGTCTGTCAAGTCACTTCATTAAAAAATGTTTCCGTCCTTTTTACATCGCGTAAATTTCAGAAAAGTAGGCGATAGAATGAGTATTTTATGTTTTCTTATTTGTCACTTTTGCTTTGAGTCGAATTTCCTTTTCAAAGAAAGAATTCAACCCAAAAATCGCTGCAAAATATTTGTCTATTATGCAAGCACCCTGTATTGAAGGCACATTTTTATCGGGTTTCATAAGAAAATAATGCAAAATTATTTTGGTGATCGATAATCCAGTAAAAATAAAAGAATTCTCCATGACTTTTCAAGAATGGAGACGATTACGGTAATTCATTTGAAAACACAATTCGATTCTTTTCGTTATTAAGAGAAAAAAGCAGCAAGACAGGCAATGAAAGAAATTTTCTGTCTTCCAATTTCTCAGACTAACTTTAACTCAAATTGTATCATGAAAAATTAGGGGCTCCGCTTTTATATTATCGATCAAAGCAGCACCTTGTATTTCTTGATATCTTTCTTGTTTCTCAAGAAAGACGCAAGCATTTCCGTTGATCAATGTTCCAGTAAAACCAATAAAGAGATTTTACGCAGTAACATTTTCGTGAAATAACTTGATGCATAAAAGATGTTTTAGTTCTTTGTCAATCACGTACGAATGTTAGAAGAACAGGCGAAGCAACCTTTTTTCAAGTTTCTTAAACAATTTTCACCTTAATTCCCTTGACGCAAATTAATTGACGAAAAATGTAACCCCCGAAATGGTTTTAAGTTAATTTTTTTGGCAGCACTCGGTATATATTTTCAGGGGAATACTTCCCTTGTTTCTCAGTGAAGAATAAAACTATTTCTGTTGATCAATGTCCCACTAAAATCTTCACTCCTACGCAATATACCTCCATTAATTTTTCAAATAATTTTGTCAAACATACTTTAGTCCTTCGTCAATTTCGTAGGAATATTAGAAAACCGGTGAAGCAAGCTTCTTTTTTTTATTAAATCTCTTCTCTTTTCCACTGATTATACCTTGACACAAATTAAATGACCACAAATACAACCCCCGAAAATGTTTTCAGTCGCCTTTTTTTTTTTTTGGAGCACTCGGTAAATTTCTCGGGGAACCCTTTCCTTGTTTCTCGGAAAAGTTTACAACTATTTTTGTTCAAAATCCCAGTAGAATCGCCATATGCGTCTGTTGATTTTTGCCAAATAATTTGAACAAAAATACTTTACTCCCTTTGTCAATCACGTAGGAATGTTAGAAAAACAGGTGAAGCAAGCTACTTTGAAGAAACAATTAAATTTCTTCTCTTTTCCTCGCCTTACCTTTATTGACACAAATTAAATGACCACAAATGTAACCTATAAAAATGTTTTCAGTAAACTCTTTTTGGGAGCACTTGGTATATTTTCCAGGGAACCCTTTCCTTGTTTCTCAGAAAATAATAAAAGTATTTTTGTTCAGAATGACAAAAAAATTGCCATATTCGTTCGTTTAAATAATTTGAACAAAAATACTTTAGTCCTTTAATTGTCAATCACGGAGGAATGTTAAAAAAACAGGTGAAGCAAGCTTATTTTTTTCTCTTCAAATTTCATCGATTTCCCTCGCCTTACCTTGTAACAAATTAAATGACCAAAAAGTGTTTTCAGTTGAATTTTTTTTTGGGCAGCACTCGGTATATTCCCCCGGGGAACACTTTCCTTGTTTCTCGGGGAAGAATACAACCATTTCCGGTGATCAATGATCCAGCGTAATCACTGATTCCCTGCCACGCTTCAGTGAATGACACTGCTGCAGTTGATGACCTAGCAATGGAGGTTCTCTCATTCCGACACATAAGGCCCTCCATTTTGGCAAAAAGCAGGCGAGGAAAGCAATCCCATTGAATCCCTGGCTGTCTTCTGCTGCTCTGAGTGGGGCGGAAAAACCACAAGGCTCACGGTTGTCACAAATGTCTCCGAGAAGAGGAAACATGGCGGCGCGCATTTGATGGGAAAAGATGCGAGATGGACGCGACAACAACAACAGAAAAAAATGAAAAAAAATAAAAAAATAAGGAAGAGAAATCAAGCTGCTGGCGGGAAATTGAAGGGGAGGGAATATAAAGGCGCTGACGGGCACATGACTGCCTGCAGCCTCTTCATCAACTTGTCAGCCATGGCTGCTGCTGTGTTCATCCCACCATGAATCCTTGTGGAAACCGAGTTTTGGTTCCTGGTACAAAACGGGATGCACCATTTGGCCACATCAGTAAAAGTGGAAAATCAGCTTGAAAGTATCACCAGGACTTGATCAACAGTCCTGATCACCAGGACTTGAGCTTTCAATCCCTATGACATGCTGGGGGTTTATTATCACCAGGACTTTATTCCCTGTCCCTTAAATTGCAGTTTGTCTCTTGCTTAACAAACAAACAAAAATTCAAGGGACCATACAAATTATATGTAGAGAGAATTTCACCATAGACTACCCCTATAATGCGGGGGATTATTATCTCAACCTTCATTCCATGTCCCTCAAACTGCAGGCTGACTTTCTTGCTCAATGTTGCAAATGTTGTAGAGGGAATTTCACTGTAGAGCACCCCTAAAAAATTTGGGATTATCATAACCAGGAGTAAATATATTTTGCCTTAAATTAAAGGTAGAACCTGTAAAAAAAATGCAAGGCTTCAGGGGAAAAAAAAAATTTGTAGAGAGAATTTCACTGTAGAGCAACCTTGTAACAAAAGGAAGAGAATGCTATGGGACAAAAAGAAATCTGTACACAGAGAAAAATTGTCCAGACTTGTATTTATTAAAGAGTCTAAATGAATCTGCTTCAAATGTTTACTCAAGTACAGCACCACACACCCTTAAGTGACCTGTACACTGTGAAAATGTGTTAAACTTGTTCAGAAACATGTTCTTGCAAATAAGCAAAGCAGTCCATTTTTTATAGCAAAAAATTTCAAATTTCTTCATCAAAAGGTAATTTTTGCTTACATGATTATTGCTTATGGGCTATTATAAGAGTTTAATTCAAGAGAAAATCTAGCTTGAATATTTTTTCCCTACACTAACTGCTGCAGCTGGACGTGAACCTTCTCTATGATTTTTCTTTGCTGAATTTCATGCCTTTTCCCAAAATCTTTATACCTGTGTACAATGTGCACCCCAATTTTCTGCAAACATTTTTTTGTTCCAAAAAAAATGCATAGGATGCTTGCTGGTTGAAACTATTAAACTGTATTTTCCCCCAAGGACTGTACCAAGAACTACTGTGCCTCTTGAAGCATTGATTCATATGAAGGTAGGAAACAAAACTGTGATAGTAAACCCCTGTGCAATGGACTTGATTTGTGCAACAGACTAGTCTGCTGCTGTGTGAGAAGTCTGTTCTGTGAATTAAATTATTTAAAAATGAAATTTTTACATTTTACCATTAATTTTGAACCAACAGAAGTCTGTTATGCAGAATTAGTCAATTGCGCGAGAGGGAAAAACAACCTCCAGAGGCGGTCTGTTGTGTGAAAATATTTTGTGCGGGAGGTCTGAGGTGTGGGGGTTGACTGTATTTTAAAATGTTAATAAATGTACAGAAAAATGTGGGAAATTCATCAGAAAAACCCAGTTCTTAAGAATGCATGACTAAATAAAGGTGGACTCCCTACAAAAATCTTGTCAACAATCATTTCTCTGCATATTTATTTTTTCTAATCTCATAGGGTTTTCTCATCTCCATGTTATAGTGGTTCTCTACAAAGAAATTCTCTCTATACAACACATGTTTTCTGGTCCCATGTTTTTCTCTGCATTACAAATTTGTGTTTGGTCCGACAGGGTTCTCCACCCATTTAACAGGGATCATCTACAAATAAATTCTCTCTACAATGGATTTTTTCCTGGTATGTTGAATTTCACTGGAGAGAGAGTCCATGTACTCAGTATATTTAATTACCAGGTCAGGTTCTCCTGAACACCATCATCAGGCTAATTGTAAAAATGGAGGAGCACAAAATACAGGAATAATTCTTGTCTTCAATATTGGGGGATGGGTGGGTGTATGCACATGTGTTGGATGTCCAGTTTTATTTTGTGGAGTGTATTCTCTTTTGTTTTTGTCATTGGTTTGTGCTTTGTTTCATGCTTTGAAGTGATTGAATGTATTTGGGGGGAGTTGGGTTGGGTGGGGAGGGGGTTTGGGAGCGGGAGTCTTGGTTGTGCCTTGTGAATGCTAAAAAGCGGCAAATAAAGTGTTCTGTTCATTCATTCAAGAATAAAAGTGATGATGTAAAATAGAAAATTTAATCCTGACTCTCAGTCTGCAGCTAAAACAAAAGAGCATCCCAATCATTATAAGCATCATCAGCCCTCTTTAAAAACAAAAATTTAATGTCAACCCGCGATCTTTCAACTCGGAGTGCATTTGTCTAGCCACTTTGCCAGAATCCCACTTCACCCCCACGTACAAGACTTCATATCTCCCCGGGTTGCCATATCGTCATTCCTGGGAACTGGAACACTTGTGCAGGAAACCCGGGGCCCTGGGCAAAAAGGGAATCCCGTCGTCCTCATCACAGCAGGAGTTTTGCCTCGTTCCAGGAGAAAAACTTTTTCCACCCCACTGCCCTTTTATTTTCTTACATTTCAGTTCTCTTTTTTTTTGTGTGGCACCGAGATCATGCATACACATCACAACACACAGGGACACAAGGTTTAGTTTTGTCCCCACTGTATATATGAAGCGATGCGGTTCAATCAACAGCCCTTGCTGTGGAACCAAGTTACAACTTCTTACTCAAGGCATCTGTTTGAGCTTATTAATGGGTTCCGAAAATTTTAAAGAGATGGATAATTAATTTTGTCATGGGAAATGATGAAAAGTCTCTTGATTTATACCCGTCGTGGAATATAATTTAAAAAAAACGTTGATCCTCCTTGAACAACACGTCGGGATTTAAACAAATTAAAAATATTTAAAATTTTGAAAATGTTGAACAGATGAGAAACGGCGAAATGCAATTGATAAATGAGACACAAAACAGATTTTATATTGTTAGATCAAGTAGGATTTTTATTTCCCCTCATGCATTGAATAAGGAAATTTTTTCAACTGCTTGACGAGATTGACAGACATTTCCGAATTTTAAGACAAAATTCATCCTTTGCGATTCTTGGGACAATATGAACAGAAGTATCTCTTATTAGTGAAGTTTATTTCTGTTATGAAAATAGCACAGAAAGCTCTGTTAAGGTGAAATATAGTGCACTAACACAGTTTGGCTCTAAATTGAGAGTTATGAAACAAGTGTATTATTATACAATACCAAGTTCTCCAAACTACATGTAACTCAAGTTTTAACAAATATTTGATAAAAAATTGCTTTCCATTGCCCCCTTAAACCCCAATGCAAATCCATGTGCTGGTACTTGAGGAAACTCAATGTCAAGAGCACATTTTCACCATCTAAAAATCCAAATATTTCTGGAATTTGGCAAGGCATACATTTTTGATTGTTCGGGTTAAGACTTTTGGAAAAGTATCACAATCCAGTGATTAACAGTGGCCATCCAGTGTTTAACAAAGTGCAAAAATTGGACTCAATTTGTATTTTTTGAACATAAAAATTAACAAAAATCAGTGAATACTCACATACTAAGTGTAATGACATCTTAGGGATATTTGGTATTATTTTTGTAAGAATAATACTCTAGTTAATATTAGTAATATGGTGACACCAGTATCTTTGGGGGTGTGGGTTAAAATCCCACAGCTGCCACCTGTAATTATGTGGTGAATTTTCTTATTCAGAAGANAGTGAATACTCACATACTAAGTGTAATGACATCTTAGGGATATTTGGTATTATTTTTGTAAGAATAATACTCTAGTTAATATTAGTAATATGGTGACACCAGTATCTTTGGGGGTGTGGGTTAAAATCCCACAGCTGCCACCTGTAATTATGTGGTGAATTTTCTTATTCAGAAGACTTCCCTTTTGGAGAAATAAGGGGTTAGGAAAGAATACATAACCTTAAATGATATTAAAGTGAGCCTTTAAGAGGTTTTCCTACACTACAGAAGATACAGTAGAAAAATAATGGGTGTTTAGGGCATAAACAAAGACAACATCAGGTTAGGTTGCTATTAAATGCATTTTTCTAACTTTAAAAAGCTTGTGATTTCTATTCCTTCCTCCAGATTTTAGAAGAGATTATGCAATCATTAGTTAATTTGATAAAGGTCAGTAATTCAATACCTATACCTTACTGAGGGATAGGAAAATATTTTGTACTCCATGAAAAATTCCAGGTAGGAGGAGAAAGCAAACAAACAGAGCACAATCTCTTGAGTTTTGCTGTCAAGAAGTCAGTTTTGAAAGAAAAATGGCTCAGGAAAAAAAAGCACACTTTTCTAGACGTGCTTGAAAGTGCAAGGATTTTGGGATTGAGCCCAAGAATCATTGCCCCGAAATTTTCTCCCATGAATTGCCTGCTGAACACAGCACACAACACCATCAGCCATGGAGAAGATACTCAACAGCGCACCAGGCAATAACATCTCAGCCGCACCCATGCTGCCTAATGGTGTCCCAGGAATTGGTTCATCGCACAAGCAGAAGGCCTTCCTTTTGGTGTTCACTNGTGCAAGGATTTTGGGATTGAGCCCAAGAATCATTGCCCCGAAATTTTCTCCCATGAATTGCCTGCTGAACACAGCACACAACACCATCAGCCATGGAGAAGATACTCAACAGCGCACCAGGCAATAACATCTCAGCCGCACCCATGCTGCCTAATGGTGTCCCAGGAATTGGTTCATCGCACAAGCAGAAGGCCTTCCTTTTGGTGTTCACTACATATGAAACAAAATGCGAAATTGTAGGAAAACAGAGTGAGCATTTAATTCCTAATCCAGAAAAAATGTACTGTATATTGAATTTGTTTTGATCCTACTGGTGCATTTCATTTTAGCACATCCTCCCCCAAAGAGTACCGTAATTACTCAAGTACCACGTGCACCCTTTTTCTCAAATTTCAAAAGAAAAAAAGAGTTGCATGTGATAAGTGGGTACAAACTTTTCAAGAAGTTTTAGGAAGTTGTACGTGAATTATATTTGATTATAATTGAGAAATTTGTGACAAATTTAGCAAGAAAACTTTTTTTTTTTACTGATAAATTTGAAAATTGATCAGATTCATGTTCAATTCACGTCTAAAGTCAAATTTTTTGTTTTTATTTTCAAAATTTTGTGGTTTTAGAGTCACTAAAAAGGGGGTGTGCGTCTTCCTCGGGGATACAATTTTAGCCAAATTTTGAACTGAAAAACCCTGTGCATGCCTTACTTGAGGGCGCGGGGTACTCAAGTAAATACGGTATTGTGGTGAATGATTGCTTTCCTATCATATGCTGTACCTCCTGTACCTTGTTTTATTTTTTATTTTATCTCTGGCACAGAATTGTGCAAATAAATCCCAGTCAAATCTCAAATGTCAAACAGCATATTGTACCACCTGTACCTATTTTTTATTTTATCTGTTGCGAAAAAATCCCACCAGCAGCACCTAAGGCTCAAAAAACAGAAGGAGAAAGAAGGGCAGCAGCCAGTGTGTCAGGCATTTGCCGACCACACAAAAAGTGTGTTGAGGAAACTCAAAAGGTATATCGACACGCCGCGGGCATTACGGTGTTGCGGCGGCGGCAATCACCGCCACCAGGGGGATGATCGCTTGCCAGGTGCTGATGGTGTGTCCTGTTCCCAGTGCTGCGCTAATCTCATGTTTTGCTGTCTGGAATATCCCCCTGCTTCTTTACCCCCGCAGGCGGTGATGGGGGGGGGGTATTGGAGTCTTTGTCATTTCCGCAGTGATGGGCGCAGCACACCCATGTACATATAGTGCTTTGCGGACACCATTAAGGGCGGGTCATTTGCACAAGGGCCTGCCACCACCACCATACCACCACATCATACCCCCGGTGTCCGTGTTTGAGGAATAAGAAGCGAGGAGATAACCATAACTTTCCTGGGCTTGTTTGCACCAACCAGCAGCGAGTCCCTTCCATACTTTGTGTTCCCAGAAAGCCAATCCTGGGTGTGGATTCTGGCGAATTTATTTTTTGAAATCCAACACGCTGTGAGGTCAGAAATATAGGCAGCAAAGTTATCATATATATTCCAACATAAGTCACTTATTGGAAAATGACCCATTGCTGATTCCAAGTTCAGCATCCTGTCAATTCAATTACCAAGCATTTCAAGGCACAGAAAATAATCAATTTTACCTTCCTCAAATTTTTTTTTTTTTAAATTCAGCAATAACTCTGGTTTCCTTAACCCTTGGATGGCAGTGGGTTGATTTCCATCCAGCAGCAAAGTCAGCATATATATTTTTTTCAGGATTGTACATTTTGGGTTGACCAAAGGTCAAAGGCCACCAAAATGCAGCCTTGGCTCAATAGCCAAAGTCCAGAAACATTTTGGGAATTTAAACCTGTTGTTATATTTGAATCCCTGCAATATAAATCTTACAGCAGGAATGCTTGACAACCAGCAGCAAATAATTTTTAGCAACATTCTTTTGTGGAAAGAAAAAAGTGGATTTTCCAGATTTCTGCTCCCCTGCATGATCTAACTTATTTTTATTTCTAGTCCTCCATGGCTTAACATTTTGTAAATATTTCCTGGCCCCACGGTGGAAGGGCTATAATGGGAAACTTCCAAAGTTCAAATTTTTGAGGGTCCCTCCAAATTTGACTTCAAGAGAACTGACTGTATACATGTGAGACCCCCAGATGCGGACATAATTGGTGCATCAAGAGTGTCCATAAGTTGAATTGTCCCTAAATTGAGTCTTGATTTCCCATAGACTTACATTATATAATTTTTAATTGGTGTTTGATGGGAGAAAGATTCTTCAGAATTCTATGAAAAAATGTTTGTTTGCCACTTGAATTTGATTCAGTGAATATCTTTTCAGCCCAATAACAACATTTGGAGCATGTATTGAGTAATATACTGTATCAATATGCAGTTCATTGAACTGTCAGCATCTGTGAAAATAACATCCAAGTCACAAAAAGAGAAGGAACTCCCTCTGTGCAACAGGTAATTTTTTTAAATTAGCTGAATGGACGGTAGAAGTATGAAAGAATTTTTCTTACATAGATCCTATGGTAAAAAATATCTGTTTCTTGCAATTGAGCCTAATAAAAGTAAATTTGTCAAAAATTTATTGGCAATTTTATCCTGCAATGTCCTCATGTTGAGTCAGTGACCCTACGTTGGGCCTTTTTAATGATTTTTTTATTGAAAAATAAATGTCCCTATGTCTAATTGTCCTCATGTTGAGATGTCCGCATTGGGGGTCTCACCCTACTTCCAAGAAACTGTGCCCAGGAAATCATTTAGTGGGGCCTATAAACTCAGTTATTCTTGTCATTCAAAAGCGGTTGACTCTGTTAAGGCATGCAGGGCTAATTAAACCAAAACAAAAAATGAAGAAAACAGGAAATTTTACAAGACTGTCCCAAGCAGACAAATAATACTTGTGCAGCTGGGCGGGTTCCCACGTGCAGGAGGCGAGGATTTGGGCACAAAAGGGGGCAAAGCGACCAGATTAAGACTGGGTGAGATGAAGCTCTTCACAGGAATTAGCAAGTCTGCCTGAAGGGCGGGGGTTAAACAGATACAACACACACACACACAGGGGTTGAAGGCTGGCATGAATTATTCAAGTCGCGGCGTCTTGATTTCCTTATTCCTTTGGACCCCCTTTGAAAAGAGAGAGATGGATCTTTCTTTTCCTGGAAAATCGGATTTGGGTGGGATGCAGATATGTGACACTTGTGACAGTGGGTGTCAGAAGAAAAATTGTGCCCAAAAAAAAGGTCAGTTTTCCCCATGAGAGAAATAGGGTCAAGGAGTCAAGGAATGCAAAGCAGAAAATTAGAGCTTAAAGAAATAGGACAGGATCCACTCTTGACTGCAAGGGGACCAAAACCAGTATACTTTTCTTATATTAATGGCCCAGGGAGTTGAAAATAAAAAGGTGACATTGGTCTTTATAGCATTGGTGAAAAAACTAGAATATTTCTTTTTGAAAAATTTTTCCATGGCAAAATGTATGCCAAAGGCTGGGTTTTTCAGGGGTTCATGCATCTGTAGAAATAAAAATTAAAGCCCATCTTATGCATCAAGATACTGTTAACCCAATACCTGCAAAAGATACCAAAGCTTGAACAGTGGTCTATTTTTTGCTGGTTCACCCTCTGTATATAATTGATGAACACTAGGAAATACCTAATCTACTGTTACCATGTTCCTTGAGTAAGACGTAATTTAGGATTTATTTTACAACAAAATTGTATGCGAATCAATGTACATTTGATTGTTTTCCCTTGTCTATGAGGGAACAATTGCACTTTAAAAGTCAAAACTATACTGCACTGTATTTAGAAATCTTATTCCATTCTAAAATTAATATTAAAGTCAATTGCTAAATTGATGGAAAACTAATTGAAGCAAGCTTTACTTCAGGATAAGACTAAGATATTAATTAAGATATTTAATTCTGGTAACTTTGGAACATTGAATTTCTGGTATAAGTCCATAAATTTCTGCAAAGTTACCAAAAGAAAATTGCCAAAAAGTGTTTCAATAAAAAATTAAATGCAAGATGACTTGGGTCCCAATTTTCCATTTGGGATGCAAATAAAAATATTATCCCATTAACATGCTCTAAAAATTTTTGCAAACGAATGTTTTCATGGTACACAAGTAAGTGCGGTTCATGATCAATAAAAAATCTCAAGAAGATACTACAGGTGGTACCTCACAATTTGGCCCCAATCTATTGTCAAAATAGGGTCAAATTGCAAAGCAGTTGAATTTTGAGACACTGTGAAATTGAAAAATTTCAACGCAAAAACACAAAAAAATGGCCAAAGTAGGTCAAATTGTGAGGAAGGGTCAAATTGCAAGCCAACCTCCCTGCAAATTTGACTGTCAAATTTTGCAATGGTCAAATTGCAAGGTACCATGTTTAGTAAAAATTGTACAAGCCCCACAAATGAAAACTCAATTGTGGCTGTGGTCCACTTTGTAATTTAAAATAAAAATCCAATTGTTTTTTTCCACCAAGTATACCTTTTATGAACACAGCTCAATAAAAATCCAATTTCATGCATCAGCAGAATTTTTTCCAAATGTTTTGCCATCACCTAAATCAGTCACACTCCAAAAAAAAAAATTCATCCCCATGGAATGAGTCCCAAAAAACGCAGTATACACCAACACCAGGAGGCTATAATTCCTTTCCCCCTCTCCACTTGATCCCTGAACGCCCCCAACTCTGCCCCCCCCCCCCCACGCCAGTAAATGAGTCACACATAGAACAACTGAGGTGGGCAAATTGTCGCCCCTTGGCTGCCTGCAAACACAACCACATGAGACCAAGGATGGGGAAACAAATGGAGCATTTAAACGTACCCTGGCATCAATCAGTATAGTAGGGAAGTGACAGACCAGAGTCTATATAGAAGGGGAAAGTTCCCTCTGCTGCATGCAGAATAAAAACACTTCAACAAATGGAAAACCTTTTTATTTTCACTTTTGAATTTGGTTGTTTATTTGCACGCCTTTTCAAATAATTTCCTTGAAAAATTCAGCACGATAACTTCTTGCATTCAATAGAACATTCAGTCAAGTTTTTCTGAAAATTTTCGAAAATGCTTGTCGTTTGAATCCTTCATTCGAATCACAGAAAAACTATAAAAAAGCCAGCTTAAAATGCAATTAAGGTCTCGTTTTTTTTTTTCGTATACTATAATTGTATCTTTTAATATGTAAATATTGTTCACTGAAAATGGGGTGCATTTTTTATCCAGGGATATTTTTTTAAATCTAATTTTTAATATCAAAATGAAAGTGTACATCATATGCAAGGGCAGGTGGTACTCAAGCATATCCATCAACCATAATATTTTTTTAAAACATTTCTTCGAGTGAATTCATGATTCCTTAAAAAATTCTGTATCCCTTACACTTAAAAAATTTCAAGTCCCTTTGTTTTAGGTCCAATTTTCAAAGAATTCCGAGAAAGATAGTTTAATCATGACTTTTTCAAGCGATTATGGATCAGAATGTTTTTCTAGCAGTAGTTTAAAAAACTTCATAACTTGCTTCGCATTAATTCGTGGGATATAAAATAAATTACTGAAGACATTTCTCATAATTTTTGTGTGTGCCTCGAATGCAGAATATATTAGTAAATGGTCGAGGGTGAACTTGGAAACAATGATGAAACACCAGCTGTTTTCGGCACACGCATTAAACAACAAAAAAAATCCCAGCTGAAAGGCCGAAAAAAAGGGCAACATCAACCCGGAACCCCTCAACCCCGTGCCAGGTTCAAAACCACGTGGCAAACGTTTAGCAAAACAAGTGGGGGGCTATTCGTTTATTTATTTTTTCGTGTTGTTGTCTGTGACCAGGTGTTGATGATCCCCGATGACCTGACAAATATCTTCTTGATGTGCGTCCGAGGTAATGAACAGAACCCTCCATCATTTTAAAAGCCCGGAACGTAATTCGCTTTTTCGCGGGCGAAGAGGCCTTTTAACTCAACAGCTGTTGAACCGCAGGGGATTTTTTTTTGTTTTCCTTCTATTTTTATCTATTTCATTTTTTTTTTGCGTGAGGGCACAATGAGGAAGGTTTCATAAACTTTGCGTGTAGATCAAATGCATCACGAACAACTGCATCTTCTTCTTTTGATAGGGGTTAATATTCTGCTTCTGTTTTTCAATGCAGCTGCTGAGCAATGGTTGCATGCATTTTTTTTTCTGTTATGAGAAAGAAAAGTCTCTCATAAATAAAACTTATTGGAATCTGCTTCAGGCATTTTAAATGAAAGGAAAAATTAATGCCTGCATGCATCATCTCTTCGAACATGATTACAAAAGAATGCAAATTTCTTCAAGTGTGTTATTAAACTTTAAAATCCTATCTGATGACCACAGTTTTTCAAACACTGAAAAGGCCACAAAAAGAAGGTGTTGATTACAGTATATGCAGGTTGAATTTGAGGAAAATCTTCCAGCAATCAGCCAATGATTTTGAAAATACTGTAGCATTATAACAGATAATTCATTATAACAAACTTTTTCTGAAGTCACAGATAATTTATTATAACAAACTTTTTCTGAAGTCCCCAGTAATTTGTTGCATGTAACGAGATTTCACTGTAAACATGCACCTTGCATATCTCATGCATTAAACTCCATTGGATTTTTTTGGGTTAGATCATCAATTAAACCAAAATGCATCATTTACCATTTGTCCTTAAGGGAGAAATAACGCATATGAAGAATTGTCCATTACTTGCTTCAGTATCCTGTAATTACAATAAAATCTTGCTACAAAAAGCCATTAGGAACTGGAAAAATGCTTCAATACAAAAATAACCGACACATATGCATACTAAAATATAACATTTCTTATAATCTAGAGATACCCTGAAAAATAACTTGTAATGCACATGCATTTTTTAAAACCAATATTTCTCCAAATGGATGCTTTTCCCACAGATTTCCATAATTTGAACAATCGAAAAAGTACTCATGCGAATCATGGTCTGAAATCCAAATTCCCTAATGAGTCTATCTGCAAAAATCAATGGAAAACGTCTTCCAAAAACTGCACCTGCTCTGAATAAAAAGAAAGAAAAAATCGTTCAGCTGAACATACCACAGATTAAAAGCCGATGCCGGAAAGTCCCCTGTACAAAAAAAAAATAACGACAGAAAGAAAAACTCATCAAGAGACTCAGAAATAAAAATAAAAGAAATGCACCGAATGAAACAAATAAATACAATAAAAATAAAAAAAATAAAAACAGGAAGAGGACTTGATGCAAGTTCTTGTATGATGGATGCGGCAACCCGGCAGGAAGAACCCGAAATATACGGGAACGAAGAGACCGTGCGATTCCACACAGGTGTTGGGGCCTCATCACTCGATTCCCCTCCCCACTGCGATGCCTCCACGCTTCAACAGATTTAATAAACCCCAGGCGTCATAACCCCCCCCCCCCCCATCCAAAACATACACATACACATATATATATATATATATACAAAGACCAGAGATAACCCCGCATTTTTTTTTTCTCGGCGGGATGACGGGAGGGGTTCCCCTCTCATGGCTTGACATCCGTGCCCAAACATCAACCCCCCCTCTTCAGAATGCAGTAAATAATTTTTTATTTTGTTTTGTGTGTGTGTGTGTGTGTCGGGGACTCAGATTAAAGTCCTTCAGAAAATTAAGGGGTAGACACCTGGAGATTGAAACATGTGTTGGAAGCAGTCAACCCCCTTGATTTAGCGCCACCCACACTTCATGCCAGAAATGCCATCTGAACCACTCTGTTTCTGTTGCAATTGTGCCCTAATCGGCACAAAAGGACGAGGAATTCGAAAATAAAACACTTTGATCAGGTGTGGGGTGCACCTGGGGATCTTGTTTTCAAGATCCCAATAAAAGTATAAAATATATTTCAGTTTTTAACCCCAAGATAACAATCACAGCAAAAAATGATCACACACAAAAACACGACCGGATTTGATGAAATCTCTCAATTGACTGTACTGAAACTTCCCATGACATGGTGGTGGTTGAAGCTGTGGAAAACCTTTCTCAAACATTTGAGAAAGGTCTGTTTGAGATTAATGGACCATTATCGAGCATAGATTTATGGTACTTTAACGTACCAAATTATTCCGCCACAGCAATTTCACCTTATGTTCAATACCATTTCTCACTGTCAAGAAATGATCATGGATGGATTTTGGTGCTTATGGATAGTGGTACTGGAATTAATATGGTCAGATTTTAGGAACAGTTCAACTTTTTTTCTTTCATGCCATTCTGGAAAATTGTTGATGAAAAACCTTAACTGGGCAACATTTCTTCTGCATTTATGCCATACTGATTGAAATTAGCATAATTTAAAAACAAAACGGATTGGTTATCCCAAAAATGTCTCTCCTATGTCCAGGCTGCATTTTGGTGACCTTTGATCAATTCAAAACATGGGGGCATTCAAAAAGTCCTGACTTCCGTTTTGCGATATAAAAAAAAACCTGCCATAGTCTGAGGGTTATTGGCATGCATATCGAAAATAGGGGAATTGAAGTTGCTCAATTTTTGATTGGAAATACTGTACAGTCAAACCTCCCTAAGTTGAACTTTTAAAAAGACCAGTACAAAATTTGAGTTGGAGAGGTTCTGGCTTTGGGAGGTTTTCATTTAGGGAAACAAGTATTTTTGTTGTGGGGAACAAAAGAATTACAGGAAATTGTAAATAGTGATAATCTATGGTCTTTAATTGCTTCTCCAATGAGTTGAAAGGCTGTTGAACTTGGAGGCAGGGTTTCATTTGCACAATGAGTCCTTCACTTACTTTCAAAATGCATTGTTATTTTTCTTGTTTTATGCTTTCCTGTGTCAAGAAAATAATGGTCAAAAGGCCTAAGAAAATTCGAGTTACAGCAGTTTGGATGAAAAAGCCTTTGAGTTATGGAGGTTTTCAATGCATTGTTTCTAAGGGAATTCAGACAGGGACTTGCAAAAAATTCACTAAAGGCGGTATATGACTATAAGGGAGGTTTGAGATATCAAGGTACAATTGTATTTTTGCAAAAACTTTGCAAATGCTTGTACCTTCCACTAGTAAATGATTGTAAATTTCTAAAAAAAAATAATTCATTTCACCACTTTTCTGATCAGTGAACCCCTTTGGAAAAGCATAAAAAATTAAATGTGAAAATTTCTTGTCATGGATCATGCATGAAGTGAAGAAAGATGAACATCCTCCATCTCCTTCCTTACATGGTCACCTGTCTTTTCTTCCTATATAAACTATCCAGCTACTAACTACATGGATGTTATTTGAAGGATGTTATTTTCCCAGGTTAAAAAAGGCCTTGCAAAATCAATCAGTGATGTCTCACTTATAGTTGAGATGACTGAATTATATGCATTGAATTTACAGATCAACCAATTGATTGATTGATGAACATAACAGCTTTAATTGCTGCTTGTTATCATTCAAAAGGTTCAAAAATTTTTCTAAGCCCCCCCCCCCCCTGGCACATCCTTTCAACACATTCCAACCTATGAAATATCATTCATTATATTAGGCATTTAAAGAAAATACATCACAGTAAACATAAAATGCAGGAATGGTGAATTTTCATATTTTTTCTAATAAATAACTAACATATATCACAGCACAAGGCAATTATTGAGTAAAAGCTCAAGCACAAGGTGTTCCTATCTGGGACAGATCAATCATCTCCTTGAAACTCTCACAGAATAATTTGACACAATAATTTAAACCAGCAGGTTTTAAAAAACCAAACCAAAATAAACCGTATCAGGCATTATTGCAAAGGTTTTTTGATAAGCTCAGAAAAGATCCAGATTCTTAATGCGTCAGATTAAAAATAAATCTTTGAAAGTGCAATCTCTTGTTTTGGCAAAAAAAAGAAGCCAGCAAATAATAATGCGTGTCTAGCAAATGAACATGTGCAGACAGACTCACAACACTGCCACAAAACAACCGAGAAGCGGCAGCAAACTTCAGATAACCCGAAAGCGGCTCAGCAATAAAATTCATGTGAGCAGCCATAAAACCAGGGAACCACGACATCTGTCGGGCCTCAAGATAGAAACCAAACCGACGAAAGGAATCCACTTCAAAAGTTCACACACATTCAAATTTTAAAAAGAAAATCATCACTTCTTATCCTGGTTTCCAATAAATTCGCCAATTTTCAACCAAAAATTGATCGCAGTAGAAAAAAAAAATCCGCTTCCCAAACGTCCCAAACTCACGGAATTCCGAGGAAATACAGTATAATAATTCAAAAACTTACCTTCACCCAAAAATATGATTCGATGTTCCGGCTTTAAATAATTAATCAAAAAAAGCAAAAATCCTTCAAATCCACTTATTCCTGAATCCTGACCCACTATAAAATTTAAAATTGAGTCCCAAGAATCATGTAGGAACCCAAAAGTTAAGGAATTACTCATACATTTTATACAATGACGATAGAACTTATTTTAATAAAACCTTACAGAAACATGATTCGAGAACATATAAACGACATTTCTCCCTCTTTCCAAGGAAAAAGAATCGCCAAGAATTATCATGGAAAATATTCTTATTCTATAATAATTCGTCTCTGTTTTATCCCTGATTTTTTTAAATGAAAATTTCCAAAATTTTGGTAGAATTATTAAAACACAAGAATAAATGAACTCCTTTATTCAAATACAAGGACATTCCCTAGCAACAAATAAAAATAATGATAATTGCAGGGTTTACGCTTCAGGCGTGACAAAACTTTAAAAAATTATTCCAACGTTCCAGTTATATCCTCAATTCACTGACAATTTTGAGCTTCTACTAATTCAAAATTCGCGTTAAGATGAAGGACACTGAAAGAAGTTCCTGGGTTTCCAGTTTTTGATGGCTGAAAGCTGGAATTCATAAAAACAAATATTCCAAATTAATTCCTCACTTCTGCGATGTCCGATAGAAAATTTGAGAAAGTAATTTGACTGCGAACCAGAGGAAAAGAAACCGGCACCAAATAAACTCACTACATTTAAATAAATAAAATTAGACACTAAAATACAATCAATTCGATCCAGCAAAAGAAAAAAGATGGACAGTGGTACGTTCCCGTGGTACGTGTCGGAAATGATCCTTTGGTAAAACCCCTTGACATTTGCAGCAAAGGGATCGTATTATTGGACCTGGGTTTCTCTATATACTGACGAGGGAAAAAAAGAGAGAAAAAGAATTGGATGGGGTATGTGAGGGTGATTATGGGGAAAAGATGGTGTGTGTGGTGTCAGTTGCTGAGCAAATTTTCCGCTGTTGCGTCGACAGCAATCGATCTTTCTGGTCTCTCTGTCGGTGCACATGTGTCGTATGCCTTACTGCAGCTTCTTTCATCAGCCAACCGGTTTTCTCATTTTGGATCCCCCCGGGGATCCTCCAAAAAAGGGATCTTACTTCAGTAACAAGACGATTGGAAACTCCCGTGAATCAAAGGGAACATACAGTATGAATATATCCCTCTCCTAAAACAGGAATTACAATAAAAAAAATTGGCATGAGAAATGATCAAATACACTTGAGATCTCATTACCTCATTACTTCATCCACGCTTTTGAAAATTAAATAAAGTCACAAACCTGTTTTCAAGGAGTTTTTCAGCAGACTTTATCTCATGCACCGTTTTGATAACACTTTTGACCAAATACATTGGAGTGCACATCTGGGGATCATCCAAAAAGGGATCTTAATTCAAGAATTAACAAGAAGATGAAAACCTCCATGAATGAAAAGGAAATATATAAAACTATACCTATCTTAAAACATGAATTAAACATGGTACCTTGCAATCCAGCATCCTGCAATTTGATGGTCCTGCAATTTGACAGTTGAATTTTCTTTGACATCAACTTGCATTTTGTCCTCTTGCCCCACAAGCTGACCTGTAAAGAGACTCAAAATGTCAAAGTTGGTGTAAAAACCATTGAATTTGACATTGTCTTGTAATTCAACCACTTCACAATTTGACCCTTACCTGGCAACAGATTATGGTCAAATTGCAGGGCACCACCTGTGCAAGAAAAATCTTGTCATAATAAGAAATTTCAAAATGCACTTGAGAACTTACAATCTAATTTTTAATTTACCTCATGCGCATTTTCCTGTGAAACTTTTGACAAAATACATTTGGTTGCACTTGCACATGATGCTTAGGTCTGTTTTTTTGTTCATGAAATTGTCACAATGTTGGGGCATGTCTTGGTTGAGTCAGTTGGTATAACATTCACTTTCACCATTTCAGATCCAAAAGATTGAGGCAGAAAATGATTAAATTGAATTCTCCTCCTCTTCTTTGGGCATAAGTTAAAATTTCAAACTGCTATATGCAATAATTCCTGGAATTTCAGCAACAAAAATAAATGAAAACTGGGATTACAAAGGGACACTTTTGTGTAAAATTTCATCGTCAAAATGTATGTTTGTGTCTCTCCCAAATGTGCATGGTATTGAATTAAATTTTGCATTCATAGCAATAGACAATACAGTACTTTATTTTTACTGTTCTATAGGGATGTGGAAAAATCGTTTGCTGCTCCAACATTAATATAAAATTGTTTATATAGAGTCAATCTTGGGAAAAAAATAAGTGAACCCGATATGCGTGGAAAGAAGCTTTTAGTAAATGCAAAATTTACTACAGTATTACAAGATTACTTTTGCCATTATGGACTCCTTTTCTGGAATTGTGGGTTGAATTATTCAAATCTGATTCTTTATCGAGAAAGAATAAAAAAACTATCAAGCAAAACACCGTTTTGTATCAGCATACAGGAGAATATTTTTTTTACAGCAGACGCCACAAAGTTTCCACAAAAATATAATGTTGAATGAAATTCGCAATTGATACAAGTCAGAATGATTACATTTCCACAGTAAGTTTGAAAACAAAATTAAGAAGGGAAAGAAATGTACAAGATCCTGTGTCAATCAAAATTCTCTTATACATGCAAAGTCGAGCAATTGTTATGAAATGTTCTTCAAATGAGAAATTAAATAAAATTCAGCACCAAGAAAATCCAAATAATTTCATGCATTATTTTTTATACATATTTCCAACTTTCAGCGAAAAAAGGGAAACTATACCAGGGATGTGGTAATTTTCTCAGAAAAGATTCCACGCAAAACAAGAAAATCAATTAATCACCTTCTTGCATGTATGCAAAGGTTTTTTCCCTGCTCTCTCTGGACCTGTTTTGATTTATTTTCCTCGGGATTTCCTGCTTTTTTCTACATTCAAAGATTTTGTCAAAGAAAATGGCCTACGTTGTATTTCAATATGCAGCAGCTGGAAAAGTTTTTTTATTCATTACATGTTGTTTCTGATGCGATTTTTAACATTCCTTAGCAGATAAAAAATTTTATCACCTGCTTTTCTAAAACATTTTGGAGCTTTTCTTGGAAGGAAATGAGTTTCTAAAAATTAAGCAAGGATGAAATCCGGGAGAAAAATGCATTTACAAAAGGATCCTCTAGAACTATATCAACCAATCAGTAGAGAAAACAAAAAGTTTCTGTGAAAAAATTCAAGAGGAAGTTTTAGGGCATGGGATACAGTGCAGATTCAGGAAAAACAAACCAGGATCAGGGATAAGCATCCCAGCTTTTACC
>CAJPEX010004424.1:0-13775 GCA_905338405.1 Notodromas monacha | reverse complement strand
ATAATGCGTTTTTAATTAAATAAATATTTGTCAGCCCATTAGTTTCCAAGTTTTTGTAACGTTCTAAAACTAAACAAACATTCTTGATTGAAACTCGAAAATTAAATCACATGAAACTGCAAGATTTTCCGAATGAAGCGTCGTTTTTGATCATCCCTAATCTTCCTGGGGTTCTGTTAAATATAATCTCGTCAAAAAAATATTGAACTCACAAGCATGAATCATATCCTGGGCCGACTGTAATTAATTCCCTCGCGAGCTGTGCTCAGAAGCTGATAATTAATGCCTTCCAAAATTGTGTCAGTTATTCAAAAAATACCCCGCGGATCATTCAATTCATCATGAGCTGAGTTCACTAACGAAGCTTTGAAAAACCGCAGGTATTTTAAAGCTCGTCTCTCGATAAGTTGTCATCCCTAGACACGGTTTTCTTGGATAGGCTCAAAGTAGGCGTCTTTCCACAATTTCCAGAATAGATTTTCCCACAGGCTTTTCCAGATTTCCCGTCCACGACAGCCTGGTACAAGATGTCGAAACGCAGATTGTCATCCGGCTGAGTAGCAGACAAAACCCCGGCTACAAACAAGCTGAAAAAGATAAAATAAAGTGACATCGTCAGTAAGGAAAAAAACCATATTATTCTTGAACATAAACAACAAAATTGACGTCGCATTTTTTTCTGTTTTTTAGACGCAGTAACTCAACAGCCAGTAACGTTACTGAAAGGTATTCTTCACCGAGTGCTGTCAGTTCTTAAGTGCATCAAAAAAAATCGACAGCAATAAAAAAGGCTCCAGTAAATACACTGTCAATCCTCTCTAAGCTGAAAATCCAAGAGAACAAAAAAAATTAATAAGTGCTGTTTTGGCTTAGAGAGGTTGGCTTGAGGAAACAAGCATTTTTGTTGTGGGAAACATGGAAGAATTGCAGGAAATTCTAATTGGTGATATTCTGGGCCTTAAATGGCTTCTTGTATGAGTTGACAGGATGCTAAACTTGGAGTCAAGGGTTCATTTGCCCAATTAGTCTGTTGCTTCCTTTCAAAAAACATCAAGTTACTTTTTTCTCGCTTTTCTCTTCCGAGGTCAAGAAAATTAAAGAAAAAATATCTCAGAAAATTCGACTTATGGAAGTTGAGAGGGAAAGCCTTCAAGTTTAAGAGGTTTTTAATGCATTTGTTTCTAAGGAAATTCACACAGGGACTTGAAAAAAATTGACTTTAAGAGGTATTTGAGTTACGGAGGTTTAAAAAATCAAGATTCAACTTTAAATTGTATTGTAAATTCCTCATTCACATTTGATGAACGATGTGCGCAAGACATCAAATTTCAATTAATTTAAAATTTTGAAAAGTATTTGATCTCATTCAGCGTTATCTTCGCAGGAACGAGACAGTTTGCCTTCTAGAATCTTGAGTACAACAGTCTAGAAGAAATGCAATCTCATCAAAATAAAAGTAATTGTATTGCACACAATTCACTCTAAAAGCTTATTTTCCCCCCGAGATTCGATGTAGGTATGAAGTTGTTTCGCAGAACAATTCTACACAGCTCGATAAGGATTCCTATTACGTTTACTTTTTTTTTTTTAACTCAACATGAATGCGATAGACCCTGCTTCACTTCTGGGAAACCATGGGGCGGAAAATCACGAAATTGTCGGTTCGCTTAACAAAATTTATTTTCAGTCGCCTTTCAAACTGAAATTGCGCCGAAAATAGCACTCAAACAGGTTTCATTCTGTGCAGGTGATCAATCCAGGGATGAATAACCCAAGGCAAATTTTTTCACATCTTGTACAATAGTTTCCTTCCAATGCATGCATGTCTTTGAGAATCCAGCAAAAAAAAAAGGAGGCCACATGAAATATTCATCATGCGTATCCGAGCCCAAAGAAAAGCGAGGCGAGGGAGCGGAAAACCTTCTTTCTTGATGAACCTTCTCACCGCCAATTTCATCCCATTTTGCAGCGACAGCATGAGAAATTTTCCACGATTCTCCGCAAATTTGCAGCTAAAAATAGTTTTTTCATCCCGCAGCGGGAGATCGAAGGTGGAAATACTGTATACGGTTGAAACACGTTTCTATCTACAGTATATAGAGCTTCGCATTCGAAGCAACGCGGAATTCTCAATAATTTCGAAGCATTCTGCATTAATCGGCATTCAGCATCAGGTTCATCTAAAAATTTAAATATGCTTCAAGCCGCAATCAAGAATAGATTATTTTTAGATACGCGTTTTTCTCAAGTTTGTACAACTGCGGCATATACGAGGGTCTTGACAAAAGTTCATGCAATAATTCAAAAGATGTCATACAATTGAGCTGAAATTATTCTTTAGGAAAAACATATTCTTTGGCCAAAAAAAATTCTTGAACCAACTTTTCCTCAAGATGATATATCTAATTGGTACAACCATTTTCTTCGTGGAAAGTCCGGTTTAATTTCGTCCGGAAAATTCAGCATCACTATTCACGAAAAAGCGAATTTCAGCAGTTCATGCAAGTGTCCCATATTTCGTGTTTCGACATTTTTATATTTCTAAATTTTCAGCTGAGAAATGAGTTCTTCCGTTTATATCCTTGTCCATTTCGGGACATTTTAGATTGTTTAATCATTTAGATCTAATCACTTCGATTGATGGAAAATCCAAATTATGAAATATTTGTTCGTTAATATTTCCAGGGAATGGTGTCGAAGGATTACGATTCCACGAAACTCAAAATCCGAATTTCTTAAGCATTTGTGTGCGTGTGTGTGTGTGTTTTTTTTTTATTAACGAAACTCTTTCCAAAGTCAACTCATTCGACGAAGGTCTTCGTAGATTGAATTGCGCGAGCATTTTTAGACCAATCTTTGTATTCGAAGTTGAATAATCTTCAACTTTCCCTTTAGAATCAGACTTCGCTTATTTTCGCAACGACCTAATTAAATATCCCTTGATTTGATGCCAATCTCATCATGTAATATCACTTGCATCATCTTCTGTGTCGCCCTGGGGAAGCAAAGAAATCCATGAAACTACTCAAAGATCTTGAAAGTAAAGAGTATGAAACACTGACTTCCTGGTCTGAGTAACAAGTTTATTGGGCACAAAAGACCTCAATATAATTTGATGTTGAGTGCTATCAAGATTAGAATGAAAACACGTTATTCAGTCCAGGACAGGAACGGGATTCCATTTTGGAATTCATACTTTAGAAGAGGGGTAAAGTGTATTTCACAAAGATATAAATAAACAACTCAATGAGCTTGACTTGCAGGAGTAACTTGGATAACTTGAGGATAAATTGAATAAAACAGATGAACTGAACTGATTCTGATCTGATTGGGAAAAGGGAGCAGCTTATATACTACTAATAATATTTAACCTTCACAAGGTTTCACTGTTACAGTTAGAGCAAGAATGATAATGTGGAGGATGCCAGGATGTATCCTGGCACTGCATTTTTGAGGAGGGGGGAATATTTCGTACTTACAAGAATTGAGTACAATACTCTACGACTATGTACTGAACAGTATTGTACTATGAACAGTACAATACTGTTCATGCTCAACAAAGTTTGACGCAATTTTCGTGGATCCACAATCATCTCAGCTGCTAAAAAAAATAATAAATTGTAGAAAAAATGGGTTAACTCATCGGAAACGTTGCGAATTTTACACGAATGCAGATATTGAAATTCATAACGCATTATTTGTTTACCAGGAAAAGAGCAGTAATTTTTTTTGCCATAACCCAAATAAGAATTTACGCAGAATCCAGCAGGCAAATGGACCCAGTGACGGGCTCTTAATCCGAGGCGCCCCACATATTCCCCTCAATATTTATTCATGCGGGGTGCATACGAGCCTGAAATACGGCAGCACATTTCAACGAGTCGTCTCATTTACGACTTTCAGCGGAATGTTGAAAGGACGTCTCTCAAATGCAGATGGGGATTTATTCTCCGGGAAATAGGCGGAAACCTGATTTCCGAAGTCGATTTCTCGTTTTTGTTTCGGAATTGGTTCAACACTAGAGATTTCCTCAGTACGTCCTGTGAAATATCGCCACACATGAGGAAATCGTTCGATCTCAAAATTGCAACCATCCAAAATCACCCGAAATGGGCACGGGCATGAAAGAACTACTGTACATATTTTTAGAAAAAAAAGTTTAAAATGGGGGAAAACGTAAAAACCTAGCATAACAAAAGGTTCGAAGAACGAAAAATCCGCAAAACGAAACATTTTCAGGGAGAAAACATGACTAGCATTCCGAACATCGTTATTACACAGAACGAAATTTGCTGACTGAAATCATCTGCGAATTTTACCTTCAACTTCAGAATTTGAAAAAAAGAAAAAAGCTTAGTTTTTGCAGCAATTTTCAGTCGAATTCTTCTGTTGGTCCCTTTGAAGAGGTCCGACTCTATTCTCTTTTTCAGAAAAAACACAACTCGAAGTCCAGTGTGAGCAATGTTCAGTGATTTTTTGCACCCATCAGTCGGACACAACTTGAAGTTCACTTGACCCAGCTTAAAAACAACGCCCAGAAAAAAAATCAAGTAATGAAACGAGAAAAAAAAAAGTCTAACCGCTCGAGCCCGAGTCAATCAGGATACACATACACAACCCTCCACAGCACAAGTCGAATATCGAACCGCAGCCCACATCATCTGCGAGATCGATGCAAGCTTTACTAATTACTCCACCTCACACATATATACAGTATACACATATATACCCGGTATTCCCGGGGACAGGCAGCGATTAATTTCGCCCGACACTATGGCTCGGCAATTTCGGCGGAAGTAACCTAGCCCGAGTCCGGAACTAAATCACCACATGCCTGTCACTCGGGAAAACATAACAAGCTTGACGCGAGCTGTCAGCAAATGCACGAAAACGGGGTTGAGCACGAAGAAGAAGAAAAAAAACACGAAAAACGGATCGACTGACAGAGAGAAATACGAGGGCGGAAGAGAAAATCTCGGCTCAATGGATCCTTCCGCACGAACCCCCAGAATAAGGAAACAGCCTAATAAACGAGTGAAGAAGCAACGCCCGAAAAAAAACGAGTCGCACAAGTACGAGGGGTTGATTCATAAGTTTTGACACTTCTTGAAATAGGTCCTATACAGAGTTTCAACAATTTCAATTTTTGCATTTACTCGCATATAGGCCCATCATCTGGCAACATTTCAGTGCTGTTCAACATTCTCATCTTCGATTCCAATGCATTTTTTTTTTTCATTGTATAAATCCAACGATCAAAACAGTGCCGAAAATCGTATTCTGTCGGTTGATGAGGCACCCTGTAACTTTTGGCTGTTCCCGACAGTGAAGAACGACCCGAAAGGGATTGATTTTGAGGACAGGAACTGCGTCATTTCCGCTGCCAAAGAACAGCTTAATCAACAAACGGAACCCGATTTTTGGCACTGTTTTGATCGTTGGATTTATCCCATGAAAAAAATCCATTGAAATCGAAGAAGAAAATGTTGAACAGCACTGAAAAGTTGCCAGATGATGGGCCTATGCGAGTAAATAAAAAAATTGAGATTGTTGAAACTCTGTATATGACCTATTCCAAGAAGTCTCCAAACTTATGAATCAACCCCTCGTACTTCTGCGACTCGCTTTTTCGGGCGTTGCTTCTTCACTCATTTATTTATTTATTTTTTTATGATCGTTGGATTTATCGCATGAAAAAAATGCATCGAAATTGGCAGAGAGAGTGTTGAACAGCTCTGGAAGGGTTGCCAAATGAGGGGGGACACTACGCGAGTGAAAACATTTTTTTAAACTCCTTTGGGTGCATTTGAAAAAGTCTCAAAACTTATGATCCCGCCCTCGAAAGTCGTGGGAAGACGAGAAGCACGAAACAGTGGAAGAGCCAGGAAGAGTAACAAAACAAGCGAAGAAAAACGCACACACAAATGGAGAAGGACGGAAGGAAAGATGTTGCTGGATAATAATAGGAAGAGCGGAAGTTCGACACTCGTCATGAATTCCACGCCGTTTCCCTCTACAAATAAGAGCCCCAAACAGTGGTTTATATGAGCAGCTGACACCTTCACACAGACCGCGAAGTATTCGCCGCGCGAGACACAATCGTTGACCGGGACTCTCCCCAAACTTCCTACTCCGAAAGAAAAAAAAAAACGCAGTCAAAACAGAATCCAAGCTTGAAATCAATGTCTTCTGATCAGGTTGCAGCACAAGTCTATGATGACATCCAGCACTGATATTTTAGAACAGCGTTCCCCAAGCGGCGGTCCGCAGCAGTTTTTTGCTAATCCATGGGAAATTTTCTTCAGCATAATAAATTTATCGAAAATACAGTAGTAATGAATTCTGTTGTCTTCATCCAAAATTTTGGGAAGACATTGGCAGTTGAAATTATCGAACGAAAAATAAAAGTTGAATTTTCTCCTAATAGCACTTCGGACAAATTTTAACCTGCTGAAATACTGTACATAGGTGAACCTCAATAAGTCGAACCTCCCTAAGTCAAATTCCTCCCTAAGTCGAATTTTTTTCAAGTCCCTGTCTGAATTCCCTTAAAATCAATACATTAAGAACCTTTCCAACTCGAATTCTTTTTTTCTAAAACCTCCGTAAGTCGAATTTTCTGAGGCCTTCTGCTTATTATTTCTGTGAAATATGAAAAAGAAAATGATTAAAACAAATAATTTTATGCATCTTGAAAGGAATTGAAAGACAAATATAGCAAATGAACCCCTGCCTCCAAGTTCAGCACAATATAAAATCATCAAGAGGCAAGTTTAGGCACAGAATCTCCTCATTCACAATTTCCTACAAATTTTTTTACTAATCCTCACAGCGAGAATTATTTTTTACTTAATTCAAAACCTGCAAAAATCAAAACCTCCTGAAGTCGAAACCTCCCAAAGTCGAATTTTTTTCCTGGTCCCTAGAAATTTGACTTACAGAGGTTCATCTATTTCAATTTTCCATTCTGAAAAGCTTGTATTCAAGCCCACCTTTCTAATTTTGTGAAACATTCCACTACAGGTGCTTCATTAGTTCTTACCTTAATATTTGCAAAAAAGCCAAAACTTTTCGAACACCTCACATAAAGTCTTGCAAGCAAAAATGTGTTCCGTCTTTGCGTTGTACTGAAAAATCGTTGTACTGCGAAAAAGCGTTGTACTGCGAAAATCGCTGTAGGGATAGTCCATCTATACATGCCCTTCAAATAATCGAAACAACATTTTAAAAATGCTAGCCCAAAATGAAGGGCATTGAATCATCCTGGCGCTTGCTTATTTTGGCACTCATTCTCTGAAGGGTTTCAAGGGCGTGAAACTTCATCTCAACCGATTGGAATTGTTGATCATTATTTTTTCAGGATTTTCGGCACCTTCAAATGATTCATCTTCAATTTTTCGGCGTCAAAAATTCAAAAAAACATGAAAAACGTAGGCAAAATGTATTTAAATGAAATTCAAACCGAGAAACAATCATGAAGTCAATGCGGTGGATAATCGAAGAAAATAATTGAAGCGAAGTAAATTTCCCCAATTATTTTTTTTTCAGCATCATAGGCCAATCAATATCAAGCAATCATTTACCTTTCCAATGATCAATCGTCAAACTGATGACCCTACATCTACCAAAAACTCCATTACATGGACCCCATAGTGAAAAGTTTCCAAAGTTCCACGTGCAATCAAGTCGAGCAAAAAAGTTTCCCGGGCTCCAGGTACAACCCATAGTCATGCAAAAATAATGCGCCAATCAGAAGCACTTCCACTTGAGCTTGCAATGAATCATTGCCCACGTCGAGTATACACGAAGAAGGATCTGAGCAAAAAAGCTCGCGAAGGTTCATCGTGGATCTGATCGGCGGGAAAAACAGGGTCATGAGGTTGTTGGCTACAAATAATGACTGCGCCTTCATGTCATGCACAAAAGCTAGGTCCTATATTCGCCGGCTCTGCCGATATTATTCTGAAAAAAAATAAAATAATGATCCTTGGCTGTTTCAGCCAAACAGCATGATGTCATGCAAGGTAGGAATTCGGTCTCGTAGAGTTTTCGACCAGCTACTTGAGTTTAGAGGAAATTTGAAGCTGAGAATTAAATGTCAGCCTAATATTTATGGAAACGTGTAATTCATTTCTTTCGAATTGAATCTTCGGCGTAATTTTCAAATCAAATGAGTATGAAATGAATTTTCAAATAATTTTCAAATATGCGCGAAAATTCACTTGAACAAACGGCTTTTGAAGCTGCCAGGATTTCCGAATTTCACAGATGAATTTAAATTTCAAAAAAAATTTCATAATTAAATAGAAGCAGATATTGTATTGAAAGGATTCTGCTGAATTCCGTCGGAAGTTATCACACAAGACAAGACTTTAATAAACTATTGGTCAAGAAGAGAATATAAATTCTTCGAAACAGGAATTCATTTCCAGAAATTTCCGAATGCCCCCCGAAATCGGTGAAACCCGGATCAAAATATTCTTCCAGCTTTTCGCTTCTGGAAAAAGCGTCACAAAAATTTATTTTGAAGCTGCCAGGATTTCTTAATCTCACAGATAAACGTAAATTTCGACGGATTTCATCTTTCAGTTAAAGGAGAGAAAGGATTCTCCCGAGTTTCATCAAGAGTTCATCACACAAGGTGAGAATTTAATAAACTATTAATTGAGCAGAATATGCAAATTCTGCAAAACAAAAAAACAAAAACCAAAAAATATCAAGTGTCTCCGGAAATGGATGAAACACGCAACAAAATATTCTTTCAGCTATTCGCTTCTAGAAAAAGCGTCTCGAAAATGTCTTTTAAAGCATTCAGGATTTCCAAATCTCACGGATAAACGTTAATTTCGAGCGATTCCATCATTATTCAGTTAAAGCAGATTTTGAAAGGCTTCTCCTGAGTTTCATCAAAAGTTATCACACTAGGCAAGAATGTAACAAACCATCGTTTAGGCAGAATATATAAATTCTTCATAACAGGAACAAAGTTCCAGAAATTTCCGAATGCCCCCAAAATGGATGAAAACCGGAAGAAATTATTCTTTCAGCTATTCGCTTCTAGAAAAAAGCGTCTCTTTGGAAGGAAAAACTGCCGGTCGATTGTGTGAGAATTATCGCAGCTGTTCGGCGTTCGAAAAAAAAAGAAAGAAAACTGCAGATCCCGTCCCTGATTCATCATCCCTGTGGCGGGTGTGAAAACTTGATCATCCACGATACTCGTTTTCAATCACGCGAAAAGCCTTCCTTGGCTTACGACGATAACCAACACGCAATGGATCTGAATCTGTCCATATTTTCGCTAAAATATGGAGCGTCTATATTGTATTGATGGAACATCGCCATAGGCTAGAAAATTCGGAAGAAATGAAAGATTAAATCTTTCTTGACTAGATTCCTGTGAAGAAACATTGAAATAATCCACTGGGACTGATTCGGGAATGCAGTATCAGACGTACAGATACTGTATGAGGTTACTCCGATTGGTGCGTGCGAGTTTAATTTCAAATTTCAATCACAAGAAGGTTCACACGCAGACCCACAAAGCTGGAAATATTCTGGAAATTTATGATTAGAAGAATAAACATAATCATGAAATGCGATTCAAATGAAATTGGTAAAATGTAAGTATCCCAGAAAAATGTAAATCCTAATGATAAAAGTCAAACACCTTTATTGAAGTCACTGTTTTCCCTCACCAGCATCAGCTGAAGTAAGATAGCTATCTCAGAGGAAGGGATGCTAGAGATTATCATCACTGAAGAATAGTTTATTTTGAATAAATTGATGTAGCTCAAAAACGGTCAGCCGCAGCAATTTTTAGTTTCCATTCAAAAAGATGGAGACCTTCGCGATCTTTAATTTAAGACATCGCAGAAATTTCCATCTTCAAAATGGACAAAGTTATGAGCTTTGTAAAATCGCGAATTGGGAGTTGCGCCATCCGCGGAGAATTTTTCCTTCCGCAATTCTCGAAAATTTTATTTTATTTGAGCCAGTTTTTATTTTGCGACTGTGCGCGATTTTATTCAATGATTGTGTGGTGTGTTTTCTTAACCTGTTTCAGTTCACCTGTGATGTGATGCATGCAGAAAATACCCAGTCTCACTTCAGCCCTCAAACGAATTGAATGTTTTTGCTGTGGTCCTCTATGCCTGTGTTCCAATAGGTTTTTAAATTAAAATTTGCTCAGGTGCTGCAAAACTGCCCTTTCACATGAGATAAATTTATGCTCTGGAATTTAAGACAGTCTATTAAAATCAACCACATGTAAGAGAAGCGGTCAATCCTTGCTTAATTTTAAAAACCAGTCACGCTTGACTCCAGAAAAAAAGGAATTTTTTGCTGTCCATTTTCGGACTAAAACTGACCTACTAAAAATAGGATGAAATTTTTACGTCCTCAGGACAATGAATCATGTTTTTCGCAAGAAAGAATTGAACAATTTATGCGGCAAACAATAATCATATAAACATTGCCTGTCAAGATTCTTAGTAAAAGCATGCTCGTGTATTTTCCTTGGAAAAGATAAACAGAGTCACTTTTGTAATCCCCAAGTAAAGCAATTGATTTCATAATTTCAGGATTTATGCTTACAAGTTTCAGGCCCTCCAATCTTTCCTTGAAATAATGTTCATAACTCATCAAAAGACTGCGTGAACGTTTGTGCTGATCTCATTAGAATATCGTAAAATTGGTTTTAAAAAAGGTTGTTCAGGGGTAATTTAAAAAAAACATCGTTAATTTATAGGTCATATTTCCAGAGCGCTTTGAACAATAAAAGGATGTGGGCTCGATTATAGAATTATTCTCACAGGAGCTCTTGTGGCTTTGATACTGCAGCAACACAGAAATGGAGTTGGAAGGGATTTTAAAAAATTATTCAAGAACAATGGTCAGCAGATTTCAAAGCACAATAAGTTCACAGATCAAAAGTCAAGATTTGACTGCTTTCAAAAAGAGAGCATGTTGGTATCCATTTCTTCGTTGGTGACCTTCAAGAAAGTATGTTCGGCCTTCCACGAGTTTAGGTTTTCCAAGTACCGTAGTTTTAAAACTTGATAAATTCCATCTGGATTACAGAGATCGCGTGGTTCTTCGAAAAATCAGTAGATGAAAATCATAATTCTATTGGACACGGAGTGAGGGTTGAAAAATGAACAAAATGTCCACCTCCGATTTCTGAATCAAGTTACGCATCTTCTAAGATGCAATGAGTTTCATTTGGCATTGGGATTAAAAATAATTTTAAAATACTGTTCATGGGTACGTATATTGGAACCCTTCCCTATATAGTAAAAAAATATAGTTTTCACTGAAGGGACATCACTTGGGGTCTCTCAAGTAGAAACAATCAAGCAGGTGACTGCAAGTACCCCATGTTTTCTAATAATAGGCTCCCCCTTAAAAAAAAAAAATCGAGGATACTGAAATTGAATTTCGGAACGTTTTCCGTTTTCTTCCTCAAAACCCCCTTTGCAAGTGTGGATGGCTGCGAGATGGAGATCAAAATAGACACGTTGTTGACATTTGTTTCCGCAACGATTACGTTACTACAGAGGCGACAGAAAGTATTCGTCTTTTCGTACAAGATGGGATTTTCCTCCGACGGAAAAAATTAATTCGCCCGGGCTTCATATACAGTCCTCCCAACAAACCGGTTCAGTCATTTCATTTTAGCACAACGGATTTCAACACAAAATTGCATTGATATACTGTACACGTAATTTCTCCCTCAAAATTAACCTTAGGAATACCGAAATGTGTAATTTTAAACATTGCTGCAGAATTAGCGAACTGAGACTGAATTGATTATCGCACGAATCACTGCAACCGGATTGAATTCGATATCATTCAACGTCTCGTTCATGCACAATGAGCTCGATTATACACTTCCTTATTTATAACTGAATTTTGTCAAGTGGAGTGAGAACATTTCGCTATAAATTATGAACTGCATGATCCTTTTTTTTTAACTTCGGATAAAAATGCCTGGCGTGACTTTTCAATATTATTGGAACATGAAGGCAAATCGGACCCCTGCCTTTTCTAACCATTGATCGTAATCTCGTTTTATACTCTAAATTTCAGTTGTTTCCCGGGTATTTGTGATTCAAACTGAATGGTTTAAATTTGAAAAAAATATTAGAAATTGAAACAGAATCTTACAACTAAATTCGGGCGTTCCGCTCAGCTACCCAAGGGTTATGAATCGTCGTTCAAGTGCCAATCTAAATTAAAGCACGCCTTTGCGTGCACTGGATTTGTCTTGATGCTCAAATTCGTGAATTTAAAAGGCTTTGAAAAAATTAGTCATTAAAGGTAGACCAAAACACAGGATGGACAAAGTAAAAGTGAACCAATTTTCGAATGACAATAGCTCAGTAGCAAAACAAGTTACAGCAACGAAAAATCTCAGATAAAAGCTTGTACAGTTTTATCCAGAAGAAGATGAGTTTATCAAGCCGTACACCTAGCTGAGTATTTTTATGAGTGTGAAGAGTTTGGAAAATTAAATAGAGGTAATTTTATCAAGATCCTGATGACAGTTTCAGAAGTAGAAAATAAGTGCAATACAGCAATTGGCTGGTGCGCGAACCAACCAGGGATTCTCTCCCAAACAGCGCAAACCTTTGTTCAGACTCTTGACAAAATAGCACACTTGTAAAAACAGACAATATTTACAGAAATATTCACAACAGTTTTCACAATAGATTTTCGCAAGTTTTAGGTTCAAAGATGAGCAAGTTCAAATTTCCCATATACAACGCAAATGCTTTGAGCAAAGAAATCAGACTGTGTGTTTATTCAAAAAATCAGGGGTTTTTATACTCTTAAAAAATGGGGGGGGGGGGTTACATGGTGTCTTCAGGGAGTCCCAGGGGTTGGGTTTATGAGAGACAAAAAACACCAGGTGCTGGTGTTTTTTGAGTCAAACATTGAGACGTTGGAAAAGTGTTTTCCTGAAAAACGGGGTGGTGTCTTTCAAATTGGCAGGGTTTTTACAAGGTTGCGCACATTTTGGGGGGACAGGGATAAATGTTCAAGTATCAGGGGAACATGTTTTTTTGACAGCGAACGTTTCATATTCCAAACGCGACAAATGGTTTTAGCGTATGGAACGACCAACAGCTGGAAAAGTCTGGTCCCCTTTTGATATTCGATCCTCTTCAGGAACAGAAAAAACGGGGGTCATTCGACCCCCAGCAGAAGGCATTTGCCCAAAGAAGAGTTTGTTTTATTACTTTTGGCAGTTCTTCCGAGGTTGCTGCAATTATATTAATTTCTGTGGCCCTGTCAAGGGGATTGTTCACAGCTGTAAGTGCGTCCCGAGACGCACCAATTGCTTTTTATACTCCAAATTTTTTTGTCCCTTCTTGGGAGGTTCATTTCTGTAGGAAAAATTCTGCCCAAAGCTTGTTGAATTTAATATCAAATGCCATTTGATTTTATGGCCACGAGATCCACTGCATGGACATAACAGCTATTCGAATGAAAACTGAACGAAAAAGAACGTCATCAGTCAAGGTCACTGGTTGAATTACTGGTCCTGTACCAGATGTATCCAAAGAAGCAGCCCCGGAGAAGAGTAGCTTAGTGGAAGGAGTTGCCAAATAACTTTTTTTCAAGTTGTCATTCAAACGGTTGTTATGGTCATGCTGTGACACTCGGGACCATTTTGTCAAATATCATTTGAAAGGAAATTCAACGAGCTTCCATTTGATATTTTTTGTTGCTGTACCTTAATTTGCCATTGAGCTATTTTTATTCAAAAATCA
>CAJPEX010004423.1:0-21850 GCA_905338405.1 Notodromas monacha | reverse complement strand
TCTTTCCCACCCGCGTGTTTCGTATATGGTGCTGCTGCTCTGATGAATATTTAATCAAACCCGCGAAGTGCTGCCATATTTCAACTCGGTTCAATTGACTTCCTTTTCCAAATGTTGATTGAAAAAAAAAACCAACTGTTCTCAGCAAGAATCAGTTGACCTCGAACTTTGAGATTAGCTGGAGGTGTTGGGAATGACAAACTTTTTCCTTTACATTTGTGGCATCGGCTGAGAAATCATCTACGTAATCTATTCTGTCCCTTTTCAAACGGAAATCGAAAAATAAGATGCCTGCAATTTTATTTTGAAATATGATTTTTATAATCACTGCTGAAAAGATAAGTATTATCAGCTGGTGATGACAGATACCTCGTTGCTAATCAACTTGATATTCCTCTTTAAGCAGCCTTTTCTGTGGCAAATTATCGGAAAAAATTATTTCAAATGTTTGAGAACCAATAATTCGCTCAATCGGTTGCTTAGAATTTTGTTTCCGTTTCAAAGACTCACTTGAACGTTTCGGCATATACTGTACTACCGTGAGAATCACGAATTCAGTTGTAATTCCTATTATTGAGAACTTAGTTAAATCCTCTGACCAACCAAAGTATGACATCGGCAAAATTTCTCAATGTTGCCGATGTTATTTTTCTTCCTCCTCCTACTTTTTTTTTTATCAAATTTTTTGATGGCTTTTACAACGTCGTTGATTAACTAATGTTTTTAGACGGGTAGAGCGTCCAAAAAGCTACATCAGTTCGAAAAAAAATCCTAAGAACTATAGCTGTACCGATCCATTGCGAGGGTTGTCTCCAGTAGGTCTTCCAAGGCAATTTCATGGCGGAATTGATAATACTGTAATTTAAGACAACCCTTGGAATAAATTCCATTTGAATTTCAAGAATTCTGAAGGTACAGCTGGGGTACACGAAGAAATCTGCGATATGTGCGCCACATTTTTCAAGTGGGGAGCAGAAAGCTACCAGAATGACTTTTACAAAAATTTTCAAAAAAAATACGTCAAAACAGGGCTGCCTTTTTTCTCAAGTGCCGAGGATTTTTGTGTGCTTAAAATTGATTTTTCAGCTCAATCGTATGCCTTTTCAGTTACTATCCCAAATGCATTTATTAGACCCTCGTACATAGAGACAATACTATGTCAATCTAAAACTACAGTGGAGCCCTGCAAGTCGAATTTCAAGGGGCCAGCAAGCAACATTTAAGTTAGAGAGGTTTTGAGCAAGCCCTTCGTTCGTAAAGACGTCGAACTCCTTTTCCTTCTTCTTATTGTCCTTTACCACTAAAAGTTCAAGTTCCGTAATTTAACGAAGAACTTATTCTCCTATTATTCTACGACTTGGACCTTGTACCCAAGAATTTATTTCTTTCACCTCCTTTGAAAACACATCAATTAATTTTTTTTTCTTGCTTCTTTCCTTCCACTTCAATGAAAATTATTACCGAAATGCCACGAAAAAATTTGAGGTTTGAGACAGAAAGCGTTCGCAATACGGAGATTTTTGATGAATTGTTTCCGAGGAAATTCAGACAGGGACTCGAAAAAAAATTCGATATACAGGGAAATGTTCGACTTCGGGATGATCGAGTTCAACTTGTACCACCAACACTTTTCTTTCGATGGTTACACGTTCTTTTTTTGTTGGCTATATGCAAATAACGGCTCGTTAAAAAAAATGTTGACAAACGTGTTCTTACCCTTCTCGACACCACACAACCTGGGGATGACGCGGAGTACGCTGGCACATGCCTCGTGCTGGGCACACAGGCTCCTGGCCAAGTCGCAATTGAGCAGAGATTTGGATCCCCCCGGGAACGTGCCTGTGGAATAGAGAAGAATAGGGGGAACAACGTGTTACTCACGTCAGCGAGACGGATGCGAAAATCCCTATACGAAACAGATACAAAAACCCCGGGAACTGCGCCGGGTTGCGTTTAACTTCCTCGAACAAACCCATGCAGAAGTTCTCGCCCCCGCGTGGGGGAGGGATTGTCTTTGCTTGTATGCGCACAATTTCGGCATTACAGAACTTTTCGTGTTTTCTTCGTGGATTCTGCATCAACTTTTCATTGAGTAACGAAACAGAAGAAGCTGGTGGAAAAACTGCGGAAGTTCAAACAGAATCCCCTTTATTCTTCTCTCTCCTGGTTCCTTGAGCCCCCGCTTATCTTGGACAAAAGACACAGTTGTTTTCAATTAAATTCTCGACTTTTTTTTCATGCACAGGATGGGGGGAAAATCCCGTTTGGAATGCACAATTCAAGCGCTTTATATCCTTGGATTACTGTTTTCCGAAATACTGTAACCTGTTTTGCAAAAAACCGGCTGTCAGATGAAAAGCTTCTCTTTTGACCAGTTCAAAAATTTCAGTTTCACGGCATATATTTCTCTCTCCATTTTCATCATCTTTCGAACTTCGATTTTTTCCGTGACCTCTGAAAAGATTGAAACTATCGGAATAATATTAAAAAATCTTCTCACGAAATTCGAAGCCTTTCTTAAATGTATTATTTTGGAACTCTTACTGGGATTTATTAATGAAGAAAATTATTTTTAATTTGACAATAATTTGCAATGACGAATTTGTTTTCGTTCGGAATGTGAGAATTAAAAACAACGTTCGCGCTTTAATCATCGAACGAGTTGTCGAAAACTCATTGGCTAGTAGGAAACTCATTTCGTAAATCAGCACATGAAAAATTTGTAAACGTTTTGAGAAACAAAACCTTGAGGCACAGTGCCTTTCAGCAAAAAAGTAAACATGGTCATTCTTTAAAACAGCCCAACGCCAGTTTCGATTACTGGTGTTTTCATAGTACGTAAGTTCAACGCAATAAAAAATAGATGAGTCTTCTTCCGTAACGCATTTCTTTGAATTCCTCGAGATTTTATTAATCAACCTGATTTTCCAGATTAAATTTTTTCCGTTTGCAAAACTATCAATAGCACAAATTACGAATTTAGTTGAAAAAAATCTGCAGTTGCCTCGTCATTCAAAATACCACTAAAAGTGTTTTCGAACCTCCAGCGCATTAAACATGGACAGTTTCAATTTTAATGCGGTGCATACTATGGAAGACAAAGCTCCAATTACAATTGAATAATTGAGGCCTCATGTATTCCGTGTGATGAAAATATTTTAAAATCATGGTTGAGGGAACACAGCGCGTTACCCAAGAATAATTCTTCAATTTTTCGCAGGATTGGCAGGACGATGCCATCCGCAAAAGAAAAAAAAGAAAAACAGGTTTAAAACGTGAGGGATGTTGGAAATAAATTTTCAAGTTAAACAATCACCTCGTAATTATCGTCCAATCGCGGAAACCGAGGAATAAATAAGCGGAAATCTTTGAGGAGGCCAAAGGTCCCACGACGACATGCATACACACCATTCTTGACTCCCGCCCGCCCTCTTTGTCACGCGAGTTAACGAGGGGGTGCCCGGTAGTTTACGTCAGTTATAAACGCCGGTGTAGGTACCGGGGTCCAAAATCTGCCCCAATACTGGCCCAATACACACCCTGACGGCCGAGGAAGTGACAAGGCGGGAAGATGTATGCCAGCGCCAACGACGACGGGCACGCGACCTTCCTTTCGCGCTCAGCTCCCCGATACGACGCCCGATAAGCTCGGGTTCCAGTCCCACATCAACGGTGTATCAGGGAACTGGGGTTCTCCTTGGAAAGCTAAAATCAACCCTTAATGCATGATAGAGGCAGAGGTTCTTATGACCTTTCAGCTGCGGAGCCAGGGAATATTTGCAAAATTTTGTGCCATGGGGTTCCAAGAATAAAAAAAAAAAATCATCGTCCAATCAATAGAGCTGAGGTCTGGAGAAATTCAAATTTTGTTAAAATATTTCAGCAGAAAAATTTTGCTTATCACTTCTGTTTGGTCTTTTTCTAGGTAAGGACAGCATCCTAATCGTAACGTCCTCAAACTTATTGGTCTCCAAGTTGAACGGTTCTAAAAAAAGACCTAAAACCGATAGGTCGTTCTCGACGTAAAACCACTGGAAGTCAGTTTGAGTTTGAAAAATCGGCAAGCATAAAAATATCCCAACCACTGCAGAAAGGAGAATGACCTTCCGCAATCCAAATGTTACCCATTGGATGGCAACAGGCTCCTTTCTAACCCAAGGCAGTCAGGATTTTCTTGGACACAGGCACATTTCAGTTTGACCAAAATGTCACCAAAATGCACCTGCATTGAGAAGGCTCAAGTCAGGAAAAAATCCTGGATGAGTAAGTCCTTTGGCTTTTAAAAAACTCCAATGATAAACCAATGCTAGGAATGCAGGGAAAAATGACACCCACCAAGATTTTTTTTTCAATTTGTAAGCAAAAAATAGTTTGCCGGCAGATAGCAAAGCATTGGACCTAATCCTAATGCTTGCCTTGGTTCTCAGTTCATGTTTTTTTTTTCATTTCAGTGTTCTTGAGCATAACATTAAAAAAAATATCTCACTTTTGCTGCAGAAAGGGTAATCCTGTTGTGCTGATATACTTCACAGATGCTCTGTGGGTTCTCAAGGAACATACAATTTTGTATGGCATAGACCTTTCTAAACTGAAAACAAATCATGGATTTTCTGATGTCTTCCCTGTGCTTCAAAATAAGTTTTTTCCCGCACCAGAAACTGAAAATGTAGCGTCTTCATGGAAGTCATTTTCGTAATCCCTCAAATTCTTCATGAAGGTTTCTTTGGGATATTTTGAAACTCATTGATACTCCAAGGTTCAATAGAATTTTTTTGATTCTTGTACGCCTTTGTGAAAGAAGGAAGTCTGTCAAGATTTCCATTTTGAACTTGCTGCCTGAGGAAGCCAGGTGCAAGCAAAGGTAATCAAAAAATCTCTGATTCAACAGTCTCAGCTCACGTAGTCGAGGCAGCTTCTCATGGAAAAAAAAAGAACCCTCGGAACCCCTGGAACCCAGTCTTCCTGTTACACCATCTGTTCCAGTGTGTAAGTACAGGGAAAGGCGATAATGGAGCAGTGACGGATCGCAAGATTAATGGGGTTATTTCGTCAGCAGTCAGCGTAATGCCCGCCAGCTCGCAAATCCTTTCCACGAACAAAAATAAAATAAATAAAAAAAAAGCCCTGCGGATAGTTTCCTGCGTCAGGTTCCCGCTCCTGGAACCTTGGCTAGACGGGTTCGATCGCCTTTATTTTGCTCTATATGCTGCTGATCGTCGGTGACCTTTTCAGTATCCACGACAGCTCGAAGAATGCACTTATATTCGAAGTGTTCGTTTCGCAGGATGAAGATTCGGCGTGAGAAAATCCGCGCATTTACTCCCACGAAGCATAAATGCCGCATGAAAAGTACTTATCAATCAATACACCTGTGAAAACTCAATAGGATTTCTTCAAGAAAGCTCAGAATTTCAGATTGCGACGATAACCAATTCACCCTCCATCATATAAAGTCATGTACCTGCTGTCAGGAATAAACCCAACAAATGAAGAGTTAGACAGTGAACCTTAATTGAAAATGGAGTTGAGTATGAAAGTTTGAATAAAACTCAGAAATTCGGTCGGGCTGCGACCGGGGTGAGAACATACCCTATTATAAGGTTGATATATTCAAAGAAAGCAACGATTGACACTCAATAAATTCGCTCGCGAAGTCTTGGATGAACCGCACGCTCGAGAGGTAGAAACCGGACTGTGTTGTTTATTGCTAATTTTGAGAGCAGGAAAACAGTCCTACAAGGACGAGAAAGTAGGATTAGCAGAGAAATGTAGCCTTGGAGGCTTCCGTAAGTTACGTGAGAACCGAGGATTTCCGAGGTTCTCACGAGNTTTCCAGGGTGCTGCTGTACGTATGTGTGGTAAGAACTGAGGGCGGGCGGGAGAAACAGTGCGCTCAATTGCTCCCCCACGGGCCATCAAATGCAGTCAATATTTGCGGCCACATCCATGGCCCCAGCAAAATCTGCCCCAATACTGGCCCAATACACACCCTGACGGCCGAGGAAGTGACAAGGCGGGAAGATGTATGCCAGCGCCAACGACGACGGGCACGCGACCTTCCTTTCGCGCTCAGCTCCCCGATACGACGCCCGATAAGCTCGGGTTCCAGTCCCACATCAACGGTGTATCAGGGAACCGGGGTTCTCTTCGGAAGGCTAAAATCAACCCTTTATGCATGATAGAGTCAGAGGTTCTCATGACCTTTCAGCTGCGGAGCCAGGGAATATTTACATTATTTTTTGCCTTGGGGTTCCAAGAATAAAAAAAAAAAATCATCGTCCAATCAATAGAGCTGAGGTCTGGAAAAATTCAAATTTTGTTAAAATATTTCAGCAGAAAAATTTTGCTAATCACTTCTGTGTGGTCTTTTTCTAGCATTCCTGTCGTAGGATTAGCATTGCAGGAGTTTGAATAACCAGAGGTTCAACTTGCCAAGATTTTTTTCTGGATTTTGGCTATCCAGCAAGAGCTGCATTTTGGTGACCTTCAGTCAAACTCAAACCAAAATGAGCAAGCATAAAAATATCCCAACCACTGCAGAAAGGAGAATGACCCTCTGCAGTCCAAAGGTTACCCATTGGATGGCAAAAGGCTCCTTTCTAACCCAAGGCAAAGTCAGGATTTTCTTGGACACAGGCACATTTCAGTTTGACCAAAAGGTCACCAAAATGCACCTGCATTGAGTAGGCTCAAATCAGGAAAAATCCTGGATGAATAAATCCTTTGGCTTTTATAAATCTTCAATGATGAACCAATGCTAGGAATGCTGGGAAAAATGACACCCACCAAAATTTCTTTTCTTCAATTTGTAAGCAAAAAATGTTTTGCCGGATAGCAAAACATTTGACCTGCTCTTGATGCTGGTCTTGGTTCTCAGTTCATGTTTTTTTTTTCATTTCAGTGTTCTTGAGCATAACATTAAAAAAAATATCTCACTTTTGCTGCAGAAGGGGTAATCCTGTTGTGCTCATATACTTCACAGATGCTCTGTGGGTTCTCAAGGAACATACCATTTTGTATGGCATAGACCTTTCTAAATTGAAAACAAATCATGGATTTTCTTATGTTTTCCCTGCGCTTCAAAATAAGTTTTTTCCCGCACCAGAAACTGAAAATGTAGCGTCTTCATGGAAATCATTTTCGTAATCCCTCAAATTCTTCGTAAAGGTTTCTTCGGAATATTTTGCAACTCATTGATACTCCAAGTTCAATAGCATTTTTTCTATTCTTGTAGGCCTTTGTAAAAGAGGGAAGTCCGTCAAAATTTCCATTTTGAACTTGCTGCATGAGGAAGCCAGGAGCAAGCAAAGGTAATCAAAAAATCTCTGATTCAATAGTCTCAGCTCACGCAGTCGAGGCAGCTTCTCATGAAAAAAAAAAAGAACCCTCGGAACCCCTGGAACCCAGTCTTCCTGTTACACCTTCTGTTCCAGTGTGTAAGTACAGGGAAAGGCGATAATGGAGCAGTGACGGATCGCAAGATTAATGGGGTTATTTCGTCAGCAGTCAGCGTAATGCCCGCCAGCTCGCAAATCCTTTCCAAGAAAAAAATAAAAAATAAAATAAAAAAAAGCCCTGCGGATAGTTTCCTGCGTCAGGTTCCCGCTCCTGGAACCTTGGCTAGACGGGTTCGATCGCCTTTATTTTGCTCTATATGCTGTTGATCGTCGGTGACCTTTTCAGTATCCACGACAGCTCGAAGAATGCACTTATATTCGAAGTGTTCGTTTCGCAGGATGAAGATTCGGCGTGAGAAAATCCGCGCATTTACTCCCACGAAGCATAAATGCCGCATGAAAAGTACTTATCAATCAATACACCTGTGAAAAATCAATAGGATTTCTTCAAGAAAGCTCAGAATTTCAGATTGCGACGATAACCAATTCACCCTCCATCATATAAAGTCATGTACCTGCAAGAAACAGGATATACGAACTCGTTTTTGTAGTGACTTCGGAATTATCCGTCTTCATAATCGAAAAAGGGGAACAAGAAAAGACAAAGCAGCAAGACGTATTTATTGTCACGAATGGCTTATTTTTTCTCTTTGGAATCATTTTTTCTTCCTTCAAAAGCCAGCTGAAAATTTTCAGGGAAGGAAAAATAAGATCTCTGGAAACCCAGAAATAGGATTCTGAAAAATGTAAAACGGGTGATTTACGTGAAAGACGCCCATTATCAAGACAACACGTCAGATTTTTCGTTCAAAGTCGATTTCTTGACACAGTAATACAAATTTACGTATTAAATCCAGCATGATTCAGATTATGTGTCTTTATTCGAATTTTAAAGCACAATACAGTAATTGGACCAGTTCTACAAAAAATTGGTTCATTTCCAGACTCAGACTGGCGGAAGACAGAGGAATCTTCAATGGCGTCAAAATATTGCAGATAATGGAGTTATTCATAATAATTCAATTAATGGGCAATCGTACATAAACGAATGACAATAACTTCTTCTTTATTCTGGCCGGAATATATGTGTATTTGCTCTATCCGAGGAAAACGAAAAACTTTTTGCGTTCCTCGCTTCCGGAATTAATAGTGGAGTGAGTATAGTTGCACATCACTCTCAGAATTAGTGCAGATCTTCTTGTTCAGCTGCAGAATAATTCAGGGTCTAAAAGTTGCCGCAGAAAAAAATTTAGCAAGAAAATAAAATGCCCATGAGTCAGTCTCGAGGGAACTTCAAGCAAATATGTCATGATATCCGATAACTGCCTGATTTTATTCGTCAATGCTGACCGTAAAAAAAAAAAACGAATATTTACAAGATGCTTATTTTGATTTTTTTAAAGCTCAGTTTTGTTTTGAATTTCCTTCATGACTCTTTAGAACGGGTTCTTGATCGCTTATTTGTCTGATAAATATTGCAAATGTGTAGTTTCATGTGTCCTTCTCAAGCCCAAGAAGAATTGATTTAAAAATAAATATTTTCCGAAGCCAACAGTAAAATTTTCCAAAAGTCAGCTCACGTTAAAAATATCCTTTGACCGTCGGAAATAATAAATTACCACTTCATTGAATCATTTCGTAAAAAATTAATATTTACAAGGTGCTACTTTTGATTTTTTTTAAAGCTCAGTTTTGTTTTGACTTTCCTTCATGGCTCTTTAGAATGGGGTTCTTGGTCACTGATTTGTCTGATAAATATTGCGAATGTGTCGTTTCATGTGTCCTTCTCAAGCCCAAGAAGAATTGATTAAAAAAAAGAATTATTTTCCGAAGCCAGCAATAAAATTTTTCAAATGTCAGCTCACGTTTAAAAATATCCTTTGACCGTTGGAAATAATAAATTACCACCTGATGGAATCATTTCTTTTCAAATTCCCTCCTTAAAGAAGATACATGGACTTCAGAGATTATTCAGGGGATCCTTTGTGAAGTAACTTTGGAAATGTGCTGCGCAGAAAACGAGGATCCGCCAAAGGAATGCGGCGGACCGTGAAGTATGAGCAGAAAGAGAGAGACATGGGTTGACAGTGCAGTCCTCGTACATTCAGGGAAAACGTTGAAAGCATTGTAACCCGGGGATTAGATGGAGAGCACAACAGGGATCCCCTGGAGAGAATTCAGGGTGAAACTCGTTGCAGGAACAGCGGGGAACTACCGACGTCTTGTTAAGGGATCTTCTTCATTTCGAAGAACGTCGCAACCGTCGCATAAAATCATGCTCGAAAGAACGGCCGACCTGAGATTTCGATCTCTTAACGACGTTGTGAGTTGACCTGAGGGTTTCGTTTCTGACCCATCTTTCTTTCCACATCATCAATGCGATTCACACCTGTCGAGCGTCGCAATACGGATTTAGACAAAAAAGATAAAGAATTCAATACGAACATCCCAGCATCGAATCCAACAATCCCCCGCCGAAGAATAAGTGGAATAAAAAAAGCTTTTAGGACTTCTGTAAAATTGTAGGAAATCTGCAAAAACCACTTTTATCTTCAAAATGCACTTTGATCGATTTTTAAAGTTAAAATCTAAATTAAATCGTTCCTATGACAAAAAAGAAACCCAGATACCCCATCATTGATGACGTCTTCAAATATAATACAATACTATGCATTATTTTCCGAAATTTAAATTTTACTAAATTGATGAAGTCGCTTGAATGCTTGATCGAAAAAATGGACAATGCTGCAAATTATGTAAATAAATATGCAGCAAACCATGTTTAAATCGATTCCTGTATGAAATGCGTCGAGCTTCACACGGAATAATCCTTGGAAGGAATGGATTAATATGCCAATGTTTTCTTCAAAGTCATTTACTTTCTTATCGGGAGTTTGTGATACTGTATTATTATTAGGAGCAGAACCAAACTGTGATTGTGTTCTGCTTTTTCCTCATCAGCTCTCATTACAAGTACTATGCATATGAAAACCCTTTACACGACGTGTCAAGAAATTATCCAACGTTTTGCCTTTAGTTTGCACAAACTTCTGTGGGATCTTTATACTTAAAATTAAGAAAATGTCTATTATTCAGGTTAGATAAATACCTTAAATGCAAGTGATGGTAGATATCCATCTATGTCTGTCTACGAAAATATTGCTGAACAATTTCTCAACCCGAAAAAATAGTTATTCACAATCATTCTCTGGGTTTTGAAAATAATTCATAAATCTAAATAATCGAGGGGGCCGGATGCAGATGATTTCCTTCGAGCCCATTTCGAGCCGCACTTCCGAAGTTTGGCCTGCTCTGTTTTTGGACAATTCCAGCAATTGTCCGTCCTTCGCCAAAGTTACTCTCTCGACAAAGCAAAGGATTATGTTACAATCCTAAATACAAGTGATTGGAGAATCCTTGAAGGAATTCTAATGCGTAGGTGGGAGAACTTCTTGTAAATCTCTGAGAAAGCACGCGAACTTGGATTACATCAGGCGAGTTTGAATGGTGAAGGTCCACATACAAGGGGCTGGGAAACTTCAAGTCGCCGTTGATTCTTTCGTGTCAATAAAATGCTGCAAATTTCACGAAAAGTAGCAGAAAGCTAAATCGCGATAAATTTCCTGTATATATACGGTACACTTGGAGGAGAAGGTTAACTACAGATTTCCTCAACTTTTCGAGGTCCAGTAGTGCGTTTATAAAGTAAACGAAACAGATTTTCTGCATGAAAGTGCACAGCTTCTCTTCCGTTGCCATTGAACGGAACCGGAAGCAATTAATGCGACGGCTAAAGCATCGCATCTTCGTCAGTTCTCTCTGCCGCATAATTACTCCATTAGTTACAAAACGTTGATTCCATTATTCTCGGATCCCAGAGAGCAAGACGGATACTGTCATCGCTTTTCCAGCGAGTGCACAGCTGACATAGAAGAGATAACACGAAAAGAAACAGCGATGTTTTTTTTAGCGTTATATGGTACAACACGGATTTCCACACATATTCACAAGGAAAAAAATAAAAGGCGGGAAGGAAAGCGATTTTGACTTCCGAGAAGCGAGTCCAGTCATAGTTGAGTGAAGTGCGAGTCGCTCAGTTGGTCGGGTTCCCGCGAACCCGGGACGATCCCCGAGTCTGAAGGATCCCTTTTCTCCACCGATGATGATCTTGTCGGAAAACATCGTCAGCCACTCAACACTAGATATTCAATTGGGCCTCATACTAAAGTTCCATCCTAAAACTAGCGTTTTATAGCAACTCAATATCAAACAAGCCAGACAAAATGTGAAAATATTGTTCCTCCTAAGCCGTTTCGCGATTATCGCAATTCAAAAAATTGTATATTGAAGCTCATTCCAAAATTTCTAATTATGTGCATTTATCGTGATATATGATCAGCATGATAAATTTCCATGAAAAAAAATGCACATCTGAATTTTGTCGAAGGATTGCGAAAATTTTATTTCTGCGGACATCGAGATAGAGTAGATCCCAAGATGAGGACGTATAATTGACGCTGTGTTGGAATGTCCGCATGTCGGATCACGTTTTTCCTTAGAATGCATTGGGAATATATTCAATTGATTCTCCTGTTATTCCAACATTAGAAAAAGATTTACAAAATGTTGTAATATTTTTAACTCCAAGAAACAGAAAATAACAGAGCAGAAGAAAGCCATGCAGAATAGGATCTTTTGCCATGAAACGGAGTCCAGAAAGCAAAGAACAAGCACAAGTATTTTGACTGTGCACAAATGATGAAAAGAAGACTGGAAAAATAAGGATAAAATTTGCCTCCTTTGGTTTAGGATTAACGAATTAGTAAAATAAATTTGTTTTCTATTTTTGTGAAAATAAAAAGTTTAATTTGGAGACATCAAAATGTTTCTATTTGTCTAGAAATTCTGGTAAAGTTTCCAGATGTCTGGGTAGATTTTCGCGTCATCAAGTGTCCCTCAGTCGAAATGTCCATATGCCAGGGCGTCTGCATGTCGGGGCCTGCTGTACTTTTTCTAATATTATTGCTGACTATTCTTCGAAAATGCAAGATCCTTTCCACTTGCGTTATCCAAGATAAATAACTCAATCGAAAATGTGAATTAATTTTGAAATCCGAAGCGAAATTATATAGACGGGAAACAAGTAAATGTTCAAGGCCACTACTTTTGAGGAACTATGGGGAAATGCGCAGCAGTTGAGGGGAAAAAGTTAAAATGTAGTCAAAGACAGTTGTCCAAAGTTCACCTCAATGAATAAAGAGAGCGTAATCCCCTGATTAAACTTCATACAATGACTATAGCCGGAAGTTTCGGCATTTCGGGGGAGTCTCCTCTTTTATGAACTTTCAGAAAAATCCCCGAGTCTTGAAATGTCAGAAAATAAGGGAGAGTAAAAGTGCGGACCAGCAGCCGGTGGCAGTAACAGCTGCGGAAAGTTTCGCTCCTCCAGCACTTGGAGATCAGAGTGGCAAGAAACGCAGTGAACCTCATACAACACTCAAGGAAGAGGATCCCCCCAATCTTCCTGTGAACGGGAGGATCGAGTTGCCGTACGGGCCGAAAGTATCATATTGCATGGATGCATTCAAATTTTCCATCCTCATGCATTTTGCCTCGGCAAGATGGAAAGTACGCTTTGTTGGGCTCTGTTACTTTTCTCTCTCTCTCTCTCTATCAGCCCAAGAACTTCTGCAACTTTCGCATACTAGCTGCTGGTGCGCTTTCCATTGCGCCCATTTGCGCAACATGGCGGCGACGGGAAACTATTTCGCCACGTTTACAAAAGGATAAGTACGCCGGTTTTGAAAGTGAGTTTCATAGTGGGGTTTTTATCGAATTCTGATGGGCTGCGAATGGGGTTTCGGGGAAACATTTTGCACAGGAGACGCATTTCTGCGCATTAGCTATGTTCCGGGTGGTTCGTTCACTGGATTTTTTGAGTGTCTTATGTACGTTTCACATTGAGGTTAGATAATATATTTTTGATTTTATTGGATAATTTGCTCGTTACGATTTTGGTTCAAGTATATAAGTCGATTTGAAGAGCAGGAAATACTGAAAATGCACCCAAACACCATCACGAGAAAATAATTTTCACAGACATTTGAAGGCAAACTACGAGTGACCGGATAATACGGAAAAAATGACTTTAATTTTCGTAAAAACTAAATTCCACATCTGCAGTCCTTGGTCCAACGGAAGCATGTGAATATTCCGTTAATGCTTGTCTTGGATATTTTACTCGAGGAATTTTTTTGAAATTTTTGATTAGTGAGAAAATTTTTCACCCGACGAAAATCAAACAAATCAGTAAAAAATATCTGCTCTCAGTCTTTCAATTGATTTCATCGAAATTAACGCAATTTTCTTTTCACCAGGAACTTCGGCAATAAAAACAATTCAACTGCAAATTACTGAAGAGAATTCTAGACTATAACGCATTTTAAATTCTAAAATTATTCCTAAAATTAAATTTTGACGCAAAATTTTGAACTTGGTCACCGATTTGAAAAAAATTGAATAATGGTTGATTTCCCCGTTTTGTCAATCATGTTTAGACCAAGTGCTTTCCAGTAAATAATTGAATTATAAATCTTCTCGTATTTTTGTAAATTCTTCTAATACTTCCGGTGGACATAAGCCGCAACATCTGTTAATGCAGAATATGGAAAGTACGACCTCCATTTTCTTCCATTCCCGATGCTGACTTTTCGATAAGCTATTTTCCAAATCGACGTTGACACACCCTTCTTTCCTACACCGGCATAATTTTTTTTTCTCGCTACGATATTTGCGCAACATGGCGGCGACGGGAAACTATTTCGCCACGTTTACAAAAGGATAAGTACGCCGGTTTTGAAAGTGAGTTTCATAGTGGGGTTTTTATCGAATTCTGATGGGCTGCGAATGGGGTTTTGGGGAAACATTTTGCACAGGACACGCATTTCTGAGCATTAGCTATGTTTAGGATGGTTCGTTCACTGGATTTTTTGAGTGTCTTATGTACGTTTCACATTGAGGTTAGACAATATATTTTTCATTTTATTGGATAATTTGCTCGTTACGATTTTGGTTCAATTATGTAAGTCGATTTGAAGTGCAGGAAATACTGAAAATGCACCCAAACACCATCACGAGAAAATAATTTTCACAGACATTTGTAGGCAAACTACGAGTGACCGGATAATACTGAAAAAATGACTATAATTATTCGTAAAAACTAAATTCCACATCTGAAGTCCTTGGTCCAACGGAAGCATATTAATATTCTGATAATGCTTGTCTTGGATATTTTACTCGAGGAATTTTATTTAAAATTTTGATTAATGAGAAAATGTTTCACCTGACGAAAATCAAGGAAACTAGTGAAAAAAAATATCTGCTCTCAGTCTTTCAATTGATTTCATCGAAATCAACGCAATTTTCTTTTCACCAGGAACTTCGGCAGTAAAAAAAAATTGAACTTAAAATTACTGAAGAGAAAACCAGACTATTACGCATTTTAAATTCTAAAATTATTTCTAAAATTGAATTTTGACGCAAAATTTTGAACTTGGTCACCGATTTGAAAAAATTGAATAATGGTTGATTTCCCTGTTTTTTCAATTATGTTTAGACCAAGTGCTTTCCAGTAAATGATTGAATTATAAATCTTCTCGTATTTTTGTAAATTCTTCTAATACTTCCAGTGGACACAAGCCGCAACATCTGTTAATGCCCTTATACCTTTCATGCTGGAGGTAAAAGAAGGTAAGGGCTACGACTGAAAAGCTATTCGATAAAAGGTTTAGCTGCAACTGTGTGGGAAGAAAGGATGTGGCCGTATTAAAAAAAAAGAGCGATGCTATCCGACGGAAGTTGTTGATCGTGACAGCGTGTGTGGAGGAACCCACGGCACGATCTTTTTCTGAATAAAGTACTGCACCACAGCAGCTCCATTTTTATTCCTGAAGTCGGTTCGGAAATAGAGAAGACGAAGATGAATTTATTAGATATGACGCAGAGCAGATCAAAGTACTGGGTTCGCCCCGCAGGGATCAACCGAGTCACCAGAAAGGCTGCTCTATACGAACTTCCGGACGCCACTTCTTTACCCCATGAAATGAATGAAATAAAAAAGGGGGAGAAAAGCAGCAGCAGCAGCAGCAAACATTGCAAGAAAATCGTCGCGCGATGCGATGCATTCCTTTCACATCCGTAAGAAAAACTGAATGAGGAAATAGAAGTGCCATACGTATGGGGATACCATGCATATATGGCAAGCGGATGGCGGCGCTATTTTCCAGAATCGCTGTCGGAAATTTGTCGCAGGGAGTCAGTAGCTATGGCAGATTCGTTTCACGTTTCAGGGATAGATCGGCATCTGAATGCAGACCAGCATTTCAGACAGACGGGGGATCAGCAAAGCCGAAACCCCCCAAGGCAAATACTGTACAGAGTACGGCTTCAACTTATGGTCAAAAACAGACAAACATCGAATCAACAACAAAAGCTGGGACTATAATTTCATGCTGTAAAACTTCAACAAAAAATTACCAGTCAAGGTTCCCAACAAAAAAATAGCAGATTTGGAAATATCAAGTCATTTTACTTTCGATTCACATTTCATTCAATGCTGTGAACATAACATATCGATTCAGAATTCCTCCCTTCAAGGAAATATTCGGGAGAAAAATTCTGAGAAGAATCCAAACATTCTGAAAATTGTAAGGGGAACCCTTGAAAATGAATTGATCGATTTATTCTTGAAAATGTATCGTAAAAATCGTTTCAAATCATAGCCTAAATGGCGAGGAATGAAAAAGTTATTTTTAAAACCGCATATGTCTTTTAATGCATCATGTAGAAAAGACATTTCAGATAGTTTTCTGTCCATTTTCGCATTCAAGGCTGAGCCTGATTTAAGTTTTAATTATTCAATGTGCAAATTTTCCATGCTTGATAAACCAAAAGTAACCGCATATTCTACAAAACTAGATACGAAGTTCAGAAACCGGAGCTCTGATGCAATCGCAGAAATTTCAGGAACTTCACGAGATGAAGTTGGACGTTTCTAAACGAAATGAAGAGGTACCGCACATTCTGAAATGGCACAAAGAGCATATTATTCGAAACGTATGCATTTCGGAAAGATAGAAAGCCTCGAGGAATTGACGATACCAAATATATGTACTTCTACATGCTGCTTCATTTTATTTTATTTTTTCGCGTGCGTCGCAAATCCCAGAGCGCCAAAAAGCAAACCCAGGGACTTTATTATCAACATATCCAGCATATCATGAGAATGGACTCGGTGCTCCAGGATTTTTCGGTTATCTCGACTCGAGCGAATACATATTTGCCAGAGTGCGTGCTCCTTACTTTGATATTTCAAAGCCAGGCCGGGCACATTCAACAAGGAACATGCATCCCTTTGTTCTGGGCTCCTCACACAGGGAAATGTCCCCGAGACGTTTTCCTCGGGCTTCGCATTTCCGGCCTGGAAGGCATTCCAGAGACCCCGGAACAAGGAAACGCACTTGATCCTTCCGCTTTCGCCGGTTGCGGTATGATTGGCTACGAATGAATTAGCCAGCAGCACACGCCACGAGGCTTTCAAAGAGACGCAATTTTCAACCAGTAGAATGCAATTCTCCTGACACTGATTGCTCAGACGGTATTATACATGCCGCAATCTGATGGGCACCAGCTAATAGTGGCACCTGGTTTATGCAGTATTCATTATGCAATAACGTCGAGTTTCTTGGTCTAGAATCAAGAACATGGGACATTTTTAGCGTACCTCATCAGCAAGGAGTTACGATCGTTGCTTCAGTCTTCGAACCTTATGCTCATGATGACCTACCTACCTCTACCTTACGAAAATTATTATAAAGTTTGTAAGGTTTTTAAGGACGAGTACGTTCATACTTTTACTTTTACTCTGTCCATTAACATTCATCAACACCGAGGTTGCCACTGATGGCCGGTTCATTAAATTTCTGGCTGCATAAAGGATGCCAAATTTAAAAATAATTCGAAAGTTTCCTTAGTTAAATCTACATCAATAAAAAATCATTTTCTTGAAAATGATTTATGACGTATTGATGCTGAATGTGGAGTTGTGGAAGTTACCCTAAAAGTTCAACGGATGTGCAAATTATTGACTGATCAAAAACTACAAATAACATGATCCCTGTGGCATTGAACATCAAGTTTGGGTAATTTCTTCGAACTGATACTGTAGTGGGACACTTCGGAAGCTTTTGGCTTGTAAGTTTGGGTACCAAAATTAATTTATCTTGAGAATTTAAAACATTTTCGAACCATCCTTCATAACAAGAGATGAAGAACAAGATATAGAATGAAAATGGGGATTTTAAAAAACCTTGAACATTTTTCAAAGGAGGGACTTTGTGTTTAAGAAAGGGTTGAATTTATTAGTGATCATTCGTATATATTAACATTCGTACCTGAATCCCGATTAAAGGATATTGAAAAATGCTTTTCATTCTGTATTCTTGGAATACGAGTACTACTGGATGGATGGAGATGGAATGCTTTTAATAATATTTCAAACATTCCAAAAATTCCTGCTCATGCAAGTATGAAAATGAAAATGAGACAGGTAATTGTAAGTAGTTGTGTGAGGTTGCCACTGATGGCCAGTTTCATAAATTTTCTGTCTGTATAAATGATGCCAAATTTTAAAATAATTTGAAAGTTTCCTAAGTTAATTCAACCTCAACAAAAAAATCATGATCTTGAAAATGGTGTGTGACGTACTGATGCTGAATGTAGAGTTGTGGAAGTTACCCTAAAAGTTCAACGGATGCGCAAATTATTGACTGAGCAAAAACTACAAATAACATGATCCCTGTGGCATTGAACATCAAGCTTGGGTAATTTCTTCGAACTGATACTGTAGTGGGACACTTCGGAAGCTTTTGGCTTGTAAGTTTGGGTACCAGAATTAATTTATCTTGAGAATTTAAAACATTTTCGAACCATCCTTCATAACAAGAGATGACGAACAAGATATAGAATGAAAATGGGGATTTTAAAAAACCTTAAACATTTTTCAAAGGAGGGACTTTGTGTTTAAGAAAGGGTTGAATTTATTAGTGATCATTCGTATATATTAACATTCGTACCTGAATCCCGATTAAAGGATATTGAAAAATGCTTTTCATTCTGTATGTTCCCAAGCAAACATTTATCATTCTTTGTATTCATTTTTCATCGAACTCGTTCACACAACGACTAAATTTCAAATCTGCAAGGATATGAACAGTTATGGAGCAGTTACCAATTCAAGCAAAATAGTTCTCTCACATCACAATTTTTTTTTAAATTCATTTTTAGGCAGGGTTCCGGGTCAGCCGAAGGGATCACCCGTGTATGTGCAGTGTTCATTTCCAGTTGTAAATTTGAGGCTTAGGTTGATCACAAGTAATTTACGGTGAAAAATGCTGAAATAAGATTTGCAGTTGCCAGGGTCACTTTGAAACGGTTATTTTAAAATCTTCGTGAATTTGAACTGCTATAGAGCAGTTATCACATGTCCAACAAATTTCCCAAATCATCTCTCCTAGGCCGAAGGAACTTGGAATCACCCTCATTTCAAGCTGAAAGTTTGAGGCTCATAAACTGATCGAATTTTATATACTCTGAAGTATGTTAGAATAACATGTGCAGTTGCCAGGGTCACTTTGAAACAGGACAAAAAATCGAGTCTCTTTTTAAGCAATAATCCCGCATTCAGTTGATACAACTCAGCTATAAGCACCGCCAGCAACGCTCCGCGGTGCGGTTCTTCTGTAGTTCGACGCCAGCTACGACTCAGTCGTCAGCTTAGTAAGGATTATTCGCTGTAAAGGAGTGCGCTCGTTGAGCTGTCGTGGTCGATCAACCCACAAAACAGGACGACTTGACAATCCTCAACAGGAAAATAAAAACACAAAAAGAAATGCTCGTCAGATCCTCGAATAAACAACAATGGGGGCCTTTTTTCTGCCACAAAAAAAGGAACAACGAGGGTCGAGACTGAGAATTAATGAAGTACCGGCGGACCGGATTGTTTCGTTGGAATCGAGGGGGCTTTGGGACCCGGGCCGGCCCGGGTTCGGCTATAATTTCGCGTCAGACAGGCAAAAGAGGAAGAAATTAGGGTACACGACTCGCGATGGACCTGGGAAGTGAATGGATTTCCGTGACTTCCAAGTAAGTCAGGCAAAATTTCTCGTAGGTGACTTAGTGCCAGCACTACTACTGTCTCTAATTACCGCTATAATAACCGCCCCTATTAGCTATGCTCGATGTACTCGAAGTGACAAGGGAGCTTGTAACTTTCATGGTCTGGAATGGGGGATCAGGTGTCCCCGCCGGGATGGAAGGCATTTGCAATTCTATTTTCATAATTAATTTACTTGAAATATACTTCCATGTCAGTGATTTATTATTCGATTACAGTCGAGCATTGCGAATCACCTCGTATGGGACAGTTTGGGCACTTCCACATAAAAACTTGCGACGGAACGGTGAAAATGCCGAGAACTACAAGGAAAGAAAATTGCATTTATGTAAGACTAAGAAGTTTCAAAATATGAATTGCGGAAAATAAGTTATTCAAATCTCTGCGTCTGACAGCTGAGCAAATCGATGCGATTATTAAACAGCAATCCTTCTTCTGGACAAGGAATCGTGAACAATGAAATGATCTATACGTGCAGGTCAAAATTTGTATGAGATTTTTTTGTTCTTTTCCACCGCTTTTTTTCGTTTTAAACTTTCAAACTTCCGGAACAGCTGATGCCTGCTACTATGGTTTCATAAAAATCAACTGCTGTGTCATTAATTCTTTCTTGGATTATTTTAGATTACTGTTGAGCAGATTCAAAGCTAAGCATACCAAAAGCAACTCAAGAAAAAAAATCATCCTTCCGTTGAACAAATTTTGTATGATTACGTCCAGAACGAAACTTGTAAAGGCTATAATTTCTGCTTTCAACACTGTAGTTTGATGCAGTCAAGTTAGTCAACGTGATATTTCTAGACACGAAATCTCCAAAAATGAAAAAAAAAGAATCACATTAATTACTTTTTGGAATCGCATTTGAATCATTATTACTAGATAATTGTTGCTTTCGGTCTGGGCTGTCTTGGTTCAATTTTTTCTATCCCAGCTTTCTCGACGAATGCCTGGGAAGCCATTTATTGCGGCGTAAGAAATGTCTTCCTAAGCTAAATATGAACCTATTGCTCAAACCTTTAGCAGAGAATTTGGAGAGGAGGTGTTTCCAAGCTGATGTATGACGCATTTCCCTGTACTTCATAAGGAATAACCATGTTTTTTTTTGCTTTTGCTGGCACTGCCAGCGTAATGAAGTTTCCTGAAGGATCAATCCTGTTAAAATATTAATCTGCGTCACCGACGCGAAGGGAATATTTCTAAATTTCCAACGAAGCTCAATAAAGTAAGTAAGAAGTCAAAGAGAATTATCACATTTCATGTTTTTCTTTTCGGAATGAATGGTATACATATGTTCATTGGGTTTGTATTTTGCAACGCTTCGCCCACGCGATTTTCCAGGAGAAAGCATTTTGACAGGGAACTTTCATAGACCCGGGTGGTGCAATTTTGAAGACTATAGGATTGCGGCCCTGAAATACGTAATAACGACGAGAAGCGGGTTTTATACCCACGTGAAGCATGCGAACCCTCGCCTGGCGACGGCGAGTCATTCAATGTCGCTTCGAGGCGGTTACGGGAAATCGAAGCACCCGTTCGGAGGCGCCTTTCCAATAGCAATAACAGAAAACACCGTCTCGGAGTTATATTACTCAGTCCGAGGGGAACATGCTCACATGGGTGTTCTGTCATTGGGTACAAGGAAGTTATAGGAGGACTATGGGTTCGATTCCTGCGCTCAATTGCGGTTTTATTCGTAGTAGTCAAGCCCGCTGAATAAGCCAAGAAAGTCTTTGACAACCATGTCATTCCGGTTCGTCACTGGAAATTTTTTTAACTCAGTGTCGACTCAATCTTAAATTTTTAGGTCTTTAAACATCTAATCTGTACCGTACTTACTCCAACACCAGTTGCACTTTTTCTCAAAGTTGAGAGGAAAAAAAGGAGGGTGTGTCTTGTTGGTTGGCAAAAAAATTGGAAACGCTTTTATACAAGCCTAAGTGCATTGATAGTCGATTCAAATGAAATGTTGAAAAAATTTTAATAGAAAATATATTTTAATCGAAACAATACTATATCGATTAAAATAAGATTTTATTCATGCCCAAATTCAAATTCTGGTGTTATTTTCAAAAAGGCCCCTGGGTTGTGTAGAGCCCTAAGTAAGGAAATCTGGGAATATTAAATCCTTTTACCGTATTTGCATGACTACTTCAAATATGATACTAACCTCAGTTTTTTTGCATGGAATGTGCCGAAAAATATATCCCAACAAAAGACAAAC